>CM055895.1:13354286-13639286 GCA_029582155.1 Panopea generosa | reverse complement strand
TCTCACCAGAATGTACCCAACCCACCACTCTCCTCAGTCAATTTATTGTTTAGAAATAACTTGTTTGTTTTATATAGTCTGACATAACCGTTTATAAATCTGACAAGAGGGATACCCTAACTTTATCTAATTGCAATTTCAAGTCTCTATGTTAATTCCCCATACCCAAATATTGTTATTTGCCGAGTTGTCATGTTTTCAGAACCAATACTAAGCATGTGAGGATATGCCTTACATGTCAGCGGCATAATTTAAATGTGGCTGTTGACCAAAACCAAGAAACTGTTACACTCCATATAGTTTGATATGAATTTCGAAACAAGTAGTAAAGAAAAAAAATCTTATAAAGTAAATTGGTTCATGAAGAATCAAATCAGAAACAGCATAGATATTAATCCGTGTCACCATATCAGCGACTAGATCAAATCAGTGACACAATATAAATAGGTAGGGTTTTCACTAACCTGATTATCTCTTTTTTACACGAAACAGTGCAATTGATTAACAACAAGCCACTCTTGAGAATATGACTTTTGGTGATCACTTGATGAAATATAATTCGATTTTACAACTAAACAAACAAATATCGTCTTTATCATGTTTTTGTCCTGCCGTATATTATGCACATGCCACTGTAATAAAATATTTACTTACAACCTCTAACGGTATCTACATTGTGAAAATAATGCTAATTTTTAATTAACTTCTAGAAAATAGCAAAATTACGAAAGAAAAAAAAGGTTATGCAAAATCAAGGTTTGACAGCTCAGCTCTGAAACAACCTGCCCGCACAGCGGTGGATCAAAACAACCTGCCCGCACAGCGGTAGATCAAAACAACCTGCCCGCACAGCGGTGGATCAAAACAACCTGCCCGCACAGCGGTAGATCAAAACAACCTGCCCGCACAGCGGTGGATCAAAACAACCTGCCCGCACAGCGGTGGATCAAAACAACCTGCCCGCACAGCGGTGGATCAAAACAGACGCGTTAATCAGAATAGCCTAACAGACATATTGTGTTAAATCTTGGGTATAACATTGGTTTTATCACATGTGTGCTGATACTTTTTCGGACGATTTGCTGTAATGATATGACAATGTCTCGGATTTTATTTTTCAATACAATAGTTATTTTTTTCTATAGCATTCCCATATAAAAGCAGCCCCTTTGGCTGGTCACAATAAAACCTAGTCTTTTCATTTGAATAAACTTAAGATATATGCTAAAAATTAAATTTGGTTTCGGTTGATTGAAATGTAACAGTTTAAACCTGTTCGGGACACTCTTGACTCTTTATGGGATTATTTTATTTTCTTGACAAAATGATACTTCTGTGTAAAGAAAAAGTAAATTGTGGAACATGACTGTATGGATGGATAACAACCTCGTCTACAGGAATATCTTATTAATACCAAACGCGTTTCATATAAGAAGAGATATTTCTCCAGTGATTCACTGCGAAGTCGTGGGATCGTATTCACGTTTTATGAGAACATTTTTAGACTTGAACTTGAAAATTCAAATTTCAACCTTAAATATTTAGTTTACAATGACAGATAGAATAATTGTGAGAAGTTATTTGTCTATATATCAGACATCCCTACATGCTTGCAAATTTTGGCCTAAAAATGGGCTTTAAGTGTGTTTTTCAAAACTCATTCTTGAATTCAAGCCTAAAAGTAGAATTAAGATTGGTTGGTGAATACCACTCTTGATTCCATTTTTGTGGATTAAATGATAGAGGTACAGTCTACATCTGTGCTTATGCGCATGCCCAGACGATATCTCCCCAGTCATTAAAACGAAAATTTGTAGTTTCTTCAATATATTGATTTCTGCTGTTAGTTACAGTGTCATTTTTCAGTTTAGCTTCAGTTCAAAACCGCTGTTTCATGCTACAAAACTGCTGACACAATTACATCAAATTACCTCCAAAGAAACTCGAATTATCAAGCGGAAAGCATTTATCTATTTTAAGAAAAGGTGACATTAATCTGATTTGGCTCAAACGTAACGGAAATCTTCGAATTCATAGGCAGAACTCACCTCACAAAGAGAGGAAATCCGTGGCAGTTATCCGCAGGTGTAAGGGCAGTGGTCTGAAAATTGTACGTACAGTTGCCAAGACACGAAACTCTTATCATTGAACATTTCTACACGAAATATCTTCAGTCAAGACAAGGGGCCTTAACTCTCGTAAAAATATTACACCAAATGTCCGCAGTGTGTTGCCACATGCTGAAATTATATCTTAACTATATTGAACTTTTAAGGGAAGGGCGAGCTTTTCCGTGCTAATTATATATCGGATGATGAGTTTAAAAATCGGCATTGAATACAGGGATCGGCTTTAAAAAACGGTCTTACCTGTTGTCCCCACTTTGTATTCTGTTTTTCGTGTGTTCTTTATGACTCGTGGGCTGACCACTTCCTGTCGTGGACGAGGTGCTGATTGTTATATTGTTACACGTCGTTTTATGAACAGAAAATCCACAGATTATAAACACACTCACAATGAGTATTTGCATAATTCCACGCAACATTTCCCCCCAAAATATTCTCAAGCAATTTCGAAATTAATAAACAATCAGCGGTTTTTATTCCCTTTCAGCTTAACAAGCGAAAGATGTGCTGAATAAGCACTCAGAAAATAATATTATTCCAATCCAAATCCGAAAACCATTTTTTTTTTCGTTATAAAAGATGTTAAGGTGAAACACAAGTCTGATGCAGCTCATGAGCGGTGTATATCCGTGTCCCTAATATCCTTCTCAATGATTGGCGGTTGCTACAGTATATATGGTCATACAGTTGAGCATTAGGCATCATAAACCTGTATCTTGTTTGATTGATAAGGCGCAGTTGGCCATCTTGTCTATATTATCCCATCAATTGTCACCTATATGGGACACTGGTCACTGTACTCACTGGCTCCCTTCATCGTGCTAGAAATGATTTACATCAATAGCGACCATTCCTTTCTTTATTATCATTTAATCATATAACATATATTAATTATACAATCATCATATATCATTTTGTATTAGTGTTTGATTATGCATTAGCCTTGCCCATATAAGGGAAAATGCATTGAAATAAGTAATGAGATTAACATGCATTTGAATTAATTTTTTTTCTATGCCATAATCAAATATAGTACATGCATAAACAATTATACAAGATTTATGTTTGAGTGGTGAAATAATATTTTTTTAGAATATAATATTCTTAATACAATCAAAACAAAAATTATGTAAAAAGAAACGTTTCAGATTATTAGCCTTAAACATTATATTTGGCCAGCCGTCCAGAGATTAAATTGCATCAATATATATGGCCAGCATTCCAGATTAAATTGCAACAATATATATGGCCAGCCGTCCAGAGATTAAATTGCATCCTTGTGGTTGGCCAGCAGTCCAGAGATTAAATTGCATCAATATGTTTGTCCAGCAGTCCAGAGATTAAATTGCATCAATATGTTTGGCTAGCCGTCCAGAGATTATATTGCATCAATATGTTTGGCCAGCAGTCCAGAGATTAAATTGCAACACTATGTTTGTCCAGAAGTCCAGAGATTAAATTGCCTCAATATGTTTCGCTAGCCGTCTAGAGATTAAATTGCATCAATGTGTTTGGCAAGCCGTCCAGAGATTAAATTGCATCAATATGTCTGGCCAGCAGTCCAGAGATGACATTGCATCCATGTGTTTCGCTAGCCGTCCAGTGATTAAATTGCATCCATGTGTTTCGCTAGCCGTCTAGAGATTAAATTGCAACAATATGTTTGGCCAGCAGCCCAGAGATTAAATTGCATCAATATGTTTGGCCAACAGTCTAGAGATTAAATTGCAACAATATGTTTGTCCAGCAGTCCAGAGATTTAATTGCATCAAAATGTTTCGCTAGCCGCCTAGAGATTAAATTGCATCAATATGTCTGGCCAGCAGTCCAGAGATGACATTGCATCCATGTGTTTCGCTAGCCGTCCAGTGATTAAATTGCATCCATGTGTTTCGCTAGCTGTCTAGAGATTAAATTGCAACAATATGTTTGGCCAGCAGCCCAGAGATTAAATTGCATCAATATGTTTGGCCAACAGTCTAGAGATTAAATTGCAACAATATGTTTGTCCAGCAGTCCAGAATATTTAATTGCATCAAAATGTTTCGCTAGCCGCCTAGAGATTAAATTGCATCAATATGTCTGGCCAGCAGTCCAGAGATGACATTGCATCCATGTGTTTCGCCAGACGTCCAGAGATTAAAATGCAACAATATGTCTGGCCAGCAGTCCAGAGATTAAATTGCATCAATATGTTTCGCTAGCCGTCCAGAGATTAAATTGCAACAATATGTTTGTCCAGCCGTCCAGCGATTAAATGGCAACACTGCGTTTCGCCAGCCGTCCAGAGATTAAATTGCATCAATATGTTTGGCCAGCCTTCCAGAGATTTAATTGCATCAATGTGTTTGGCAAGCCGTCCAGAGATTAAATTGCATCAATATGTTTGGCCAGCCGTCCAGAGATTAAATTGCATCAATGTGTTTCGCTAGCCATCCAAATATTAAATTGCATCAATATGTTTGGAAAGCCGTCCAGTGATTAAATTGCAACAATACGTTTGTCCAGCAGTCCAGAGATTAAATTGCATCTATGTGTTTCGCCAGCCGTCCAGAGATTAAATTGCAACAATATGTTTGGCCAGCAGTCCAGAGATTAAATTGCATCTATGTGTTTCGCTAGCCGTCCAGAGATTAAATTGCATCAATATGTTTCGCTAGCCGTCCAGAGATTAAATTGCAACAATATGTTTGGCCAGCAGTCCAGAGATGACATTGCATCAATGTGCTTTGCCAGCAGTCCAGAGATTGAATTGCATCAATATGTTTGGCAAGCCGTCCAGAGATTAAATTGCAACAATATATTTGGCCAGCAGTCCAGAGATTAAATTGCATCCATGTGTTTGTCCAGCAGTCCAGAGATTAAATTGCAACAATATATCTGGCCAGTAGTCCAGAGATTAAATTGCATCAATATGTTTCGCCAGACGTCCAGAGATTAAATTGCATCAATATGTTTGACCAGCAGTCCAGAGATTAAATTGCATCAATATGTTTCGCTAGCCGTCAAGATATTAAATTGCATCAATATGTTTGGCCAGCCGTCCAGAGATTAAATTGCATCAATATGTTTGGCCAGCCGTCCAGAGATTAAATTGCAACAATATGTTTCGCTAGCCGTCCAGAGATTAAATTGCATCAATATGTTTGGCCAGCAGTCCAGAGATTAAATTGCAACAATATGTTTGGCCAGCAGTCCAGAGATTAAATTGCAACAATATGTTTGTCCAGCAGTCCAGAGATTAAATTGCATCAATATGTTTCGCTAGCAGTCCAGAGATTAAATTGCATCAATATGTTTCGCTAGCCGTCCAGAGATTAAATTGCATCAATATGTTTGGCCAGCAGTCCAGAGATTAAATTGCAACAATATGTGTGTCTAGCCGTCCAGAGATTAAATTGCATCAATATGTTTGGCCAGCAGTCCAGAGATTAAATTTCAACAATATGTTCGCTAGCCGTCCAGAGATTAAATTGCATCAATATGTTTCGGTAGCAGTCCAGAGATTAAATTGCATCAATATGTTTGGCCAGCAGTCCAGATATTAAATTGCAACAATATGTTTCGCTAGCCGTCCAGAGATTTAATTGCATCAATATGTTTGGCCAGCAGTCCAGAGATTAAATTGCAACAATATGTTTGGCCAGCAGTCCAGAGATTAAATTGCAACAATATGTTTGTCCAGCAGTCCAGAGATTAAATTGCATCAATATATCTGGCTAGCCGTCCAGAGATTAAATTGCATCAATATGTTTCGCCAGCAGTCCAGAGATTAAATTGCATCAATATGTTTCGCTAGCCGTCCAGAGATTAAATTGCATCAATATATTTGGCCAGCAGTCCAGACATTAAATTGTAAAAATATGTTTGTCCAGCAGTCCAGAGATTAAATTGCATCAATATGTTTAGCTAGCCGTCCAGAGATTAAATTGCATCAATATATTTGGCCAGCAGACCAGAGATTAAATTGCATCAATATGTTTCGCTAGCCGTCCAGAGATTAAATTGCATCAATATGTTTGGCCAGCAATCCAGAGATTAAATTGCATCAATATGTTTCGCTAGCCGTCCAGAGATTAAATTGCATCAATATGTTTGGCCAGCAGTCCAGAGATTAAATTGCAACAATATATCTGGCTAGCCGTCCAGTGATTAAATTGCAGCAATATGTTTCGCCAGACGTCCAGAGATTAAATTGCAACAATATGTTTGGCCAGCAGTCCAGAGATTAAATTGCATCAATACGTTTTGCCAGCCGTCCCGAGATTAAATTGCATCAATATATCTGGCCAGCAGTCCAGAGATTAAATTGCATCAATATATTTCGCCTGCCGTCCAGAGATTAAATTGCATCAATATGTTTCCCTAGCCGTTCAGAGATTAAATTGCAACAATATGTTTGTCCAGCAGTCAATAGATTAAATTGCATCAATACGTTTTGCCAACCGTCCCGAGATTAAATTGCATCAATATATCTGGCCAGCAGTCCAGAGATCAAATTGCATCAATACATTTCGCCAGCCGACCAGAGATTAAATTGCATCCATGTTGTTGGCCAGCAGTCCAGAGATTAAATTGCATCAATATGTTTGGCCAGCCGTCCAGAGATTTAATTGCATCAATATATTTGGCCAGCCGTCCAGAGATTAAATAGCATCCATATGTTTGGTCAACAGTCCAGAGATTAAATTGCAACAATATATTTCTCCAGCAGTCAATAGATTAAATTGCATCAATATGTTTCGCCAGCCGTCCCGAGATTAAATTTCATCAATATATCTGGCCAGCAGTCCAGAGAAGATTAAATTGCAACAATATGTTTCGCCAGCAGTCAATAGATTAAATTGCATCAATACGTTTTGCCAACCGTCCCGAGATTAAATTGCATCAATATATCTGGCCAGCAGTCCAGAGATCAAATTGCATCAATACATTTCGCCAGCCGACCAGAGATTAAATTGCATCCATGTTGTTGGCCAGCAGTCCAGAGATTAAATTGCATCAATATGTTTGGCCAGCCGTCCAGAGATTTAATTGCATCAATATATTTGGCCAGCCGTCCAGAGATTAAATAGCATCCATATGTTTGGTCAACAGTCCAGAGATTAAATTGCAACAATATATTTCTCCAGCAGTCAATAGATTAAATTGCATCAATATGTTTCGCCAGCCGTCCCGAGATTAAATTTCATCAATATATCTGGCCAGCAGTCCAGAGAAGATTAAATTGCAACAATATGTTTCGCCAGCCGTCCAGAGATTAAATTGCAACAATATGTTTGTCCAGCAGTCACTAGATTAAATTGTATCAATATGTTTCGCCAGCCGTCCCGAGATTAAATTGCATCAATATATCTGGCCAGCAGTCCAGAGATTAAATTGCATCAATATATTTCGCGAGCCATTCAAAGATTAAATTGCAACAATATATTTCGCCAGCCGTCCAGAGATTAAATTGCCACAAAATGTTTCGCAAGCCGTCCAGAGATTAAATTGCAACAATATATTTCGCCAGCCGTCCAGAGATTAAATTTCAACAATATGTTTGGCCAGCCGTATTGAGATTAAATTGCAACAAAATGTTTCGCCAGCCGTCCAGAGATTAAATTGCATCAATATGTTTGGCCAGCTGTCCAGAGATTAGATTGCAACAATATGTTTGTCCAGCAGTCCAGAGATTAAATTGCATCAATATGTTTGGCCAGCCGTCCAGAGATTAAATTGAAACAACATATTTGACAAGGCATCCAGAGATTAAATTGCAACAATATATTTGATATAAATATAATTATTCAAATTATTCGACTCATTTTCTGTGTTTATCCATCAAACCCTTAGAATCGTAAGTTATGTTATTTTTATTTCAATGGTGTATCCATTTGTTATGTTAATTTATCAAAACCATTAAATCTGTATGGTGTGTTTATTCATGTAACTGCTAGTTTCGTATGGTGTGTTAATTCATGTAAATGCTAGTTCCGTATGGTGTGTTAATTCAAGTAAATGCTAGTTCCGTAGTGTGTGATAATTCATGTAACAGCTAGTTCCGTATGGTGTGTTAATTCAAGTAAATGCTAGTTCCGTAGGGTGT
Source organism: Panopea generosa (assembly GCA_029582155.1). NCBI lineage: Eukaryota > Metazoa > Mollusca > Bivalvia > Adapedonta > Hiatellidae > Panopea > Panopea generosa. The sequence goes on along the minus strand of CM055895.1, from coordinate 13,631,069 downwards.
GATAATTCATGTAACAGCTAGTTCCGTATGGCGTATTAATTCATGTAACAGCTAATTCAGTATGGCGTGTTAATATATGTAACTGCTAGTTCAGTAAGGCGTGTTAGTTCAGGTAACTGCTATTTCCGAAGTGTGTGTTTATTCATGTAACTGCTAGTTCCGTATGGTGTGTTAATTCATATAACTTCTGGTTCCGTATGGTATGTTAATTGATGTAAATGCTAGTTCCGTATGGTGTGATAATTCATATAACTGCTAATTCCGTATGGTGTTTATTCATATAACTACGAGTTCCGTATGGTATGTTAATTCATGTAACTGTTAGTTCCGTATCGTATGTTAATTCATGTAACTGCTAGTTCGATATCGTATGTTGATTCATATAACTGCTAGTTCCGTATGGTGTATTTATTCATCAAACTTCTAGTTCTGTATGGTGTGTTTATTCATTAAACTGATAGTTCCGTATGGTATGTTTATTCATCAAACTGCTTGTTTCGTAGGGTATGTTTATTCATATAACTGCTAATTCAGTATGGTGTGATAATTCATGTAACTGCTTGTTCCGTATCGTATGTTAATTCATGTTACTGATTGTTCCTTAGTGAATGTTAATTTATGTAACTGTAAGTTCCGTATGGTGTGTTTATTCATGTAGCTGCTTGTTCCGTACGGTGTGTTTATTCATATAACTGTTTGTTTAGTATGGTATATTTATTCATCAAACTTCTAGTTCCGTATGCTGTGTTTATTCATCAAATTGCTAGTCCCGTATGTTAAGTTTATTCATGTAACTGCTTGTTCCGTATCGTATGTTAATTCATGTGACTGCTTGTTCCTTATGGTATGTTAATTGATATAACTGCTAGTTCCATATTGTATCTTTATTCATGTAACTTCTAGTTCCGTAAGGTATGTTAATATATGTAACTGCTAATTCCGTAAAGTGTATTTATTCATGTAACTGCTAGTTCCGTATCGTGTGTTAATTCATTTAACTGCTAGTTCCGTATCGTTTGTTAATTCATGTAACTGCTGGTTCCGCATGGTGTGTTTAGTCATATAACTGCTAGTCCCGTATGTTATGTTAATTCATGTAACTGCTTGTTCCGTATCGTATGTTAATTCATGTAACTGCTGGTTCCACATGGTGTGTTTATTCATTTAACAGCTAGTACCGTATGTTATGTTAATTCATGTAACTGCTTGTTCGGTATCGAATGTTAATTCATGAAATTACTAGTTCCGTAGGGTATGTTAATTCATGTAACTGATATATCCGTATAATGTGTTAATTCATGTTACTACTAATTCCGTATCGTGTGTTAATTCATTTAACTGCTAGTTCCGTATCGTGTGTTAATTCATGTAACTGCTGATTCCGCATGGTGTGTTTAGTCATATAACTGCTAGTCCCGTATGTTAAGATAATTCATGTAACTGCTTGTTCCGTATCGTATGTTAATTCATGTAACTGCTGGTTCCTCATGGTGTGTTTATTCATTTAACTGCTAGTCCCGTATGTTATGTTAATTCATGTAACTGCTTGTTCCGTATCGAATGTTAATTGATGCAATTACTAGTTCCGTAAGGTATGTTAATTCATGTAACTGATAGATCCGTATAATGTGTTAATTCATGTAACTGCTAATTCCGTATCGTGTGTTAATTCATGTAACTGATAGATCCGTATAATGCGTCATTTAACTGCTAGTTCCGAATCGTGTGTTAATTCATGTAACTGCTGATTCCATCTGGTGTGTTTATTCATGTAACTGCTAGTCCCGTATGTTATGTATCATGTAACTACAAGTTCGGTAGGGTATATTTATTCATATAACTGATAGATCCGTACAACGTGTTTATTCATGTTACTGCTAGTTCCGTATCGTGTGTTAATTCATGTAATTGCTAGTTCCGCATGATGTGTCTATTCATGCAACTGCTAGTTCCATATGGTGTTTTTATCCATGTAACTGTTAATCACGTATGGTATGTTAATTCATGTCACTGCTTGTTCCGTATTGTATGTTAATTCATGTAACTGCTTGTTCCGTATGGTGTATTTATTCATGTAACTGCTAGTTCCGTATGGTATGCTAATTCATGTAAATGCTAGTTCCGTATGGTGTATTTAATCATATAACCGCTACTTACTTATGTTGTGTTTATTCATATAACTGCTAGTTTCAGTATGGTGTGTTTATTCATATAACTACTAGTTCCGTATGGTATGCTATTCATGTAACTGTTAGTTTCGTATGATACGTTACTATTCATGTAACTGCTCGTTCCGTATGGTATTTTATTTCATATAACTGTTAGTTTCGTATGGTGTGTTTGTTTATAATACTGCTAGTTTTGTATGGTATGTTAATTTATGTAACTGCTTATTCCGTAGGGTATGTTTATTCATGTAACTGCTAATTCCGTTTGGTGTGTTAATTCATGTAACTGTTAGTTCCGTAAGGTGTGTTAAATCATGTTCATTTTGGTGTTTTTTTTCCATATAACTGCTAGTTCCGTATGGTATGTAAATTGATGTAATTGCTAGTTCCGTATGGTGTGTTTATTCATAAAACTGTTAATTACGTATGGAATGTTTATTCACGTAACTGCTTGTTCCGTATGGTGTGTTAATTCATGTAACTGCTAGTTCCGTATGGTATGTTAAGTCATGTAAGTGCTCGTTCAGTATGGTATGTTGATTCATGTAACTGCTAGTTCCGTATGGTATGTTAAGTCATGTAAGTGCTATTGTAGATAATAATAGATTTACTCTTATAACCTTATATGGACCCAATAAAGACTCCCCATTTCTTTTTGATAATCTTTTGATAAAAGCAGAAGTATATAATAATGAAATTTATATCCTATACGGAGATTTCAACATGGTACAAGACCCGAAATTAGATTACTGCAATTACTCTGATACAAACAATAAAAAAGCACAACAAAAAGTTTTAGAAATAAAAAAAAAGTATAACTTGATTAACCCATTTAGAGAATGTTATCCAACATTAAAACGCTATACCTAGAGGCGTAAAACACCGTTAAAACTGGCTAGGCTTGTTGTTTTTTTCTAGTGTCAGAAAAATTACTCTTTTCGGTAAATAAATGTCATATTGAATCTAGTTACAGATCCGACCATTCAATGGTTATTCTAAATATTTCTTTTAACAATTTAAAACCTGGTAAAGGTCTCTGGAAGCATTATAACAGTATTTTAAATATAGACTATTTGAATACAATAAATGATAAAATCGAAGAAATTAAGACACAATATGCATAACACATAAATAACTTTTATAATATTGAACAAATTGCAAATGATAAAATAGAATTTATTATAGACGATCATCTATTTATTGAAATGTTATTAATGGAAATCAGAGGCAAGTCAATATATTATGCAAGTTTTAAAGAGAGAGAGACTGACAAGTTAGAAAAAAGATTTGATAAATAAAATAGACAATTTAGAAAAAAACTAAAATCTGACAATATCAACCAATTAGAAAATTACAAAAATGAACTTATAAATATCCATGAACATAAGATGCGTGAAGCTATGATAAGATCGAGGGCAACTATTATTGAAGAGGATGAAAAACCTTCAAATTATTTTTGCAAATTAGAATCACATAATTTTTATTCAAGTACAGATGAAACTCTAATAGATATAAACTTAAATAACGATTTTTTAAACGTAACAAATGAAATTCCTAAACTTACATCTACAGAGTCAAATTCATTAGATGGTTTAATTACTTTTGATTAGGCTTCAATTACGTTTAAACCAATGAAAAATGGGAAAAGTCCAGGAAGTTCAGGATATAATTGTGATTTCTGGGGCAAATTAGGACATTTCGTTGTACGTTCAATAAATGCTGGTTTTAATGAAGGAAATTTATCTGTTACTCAAAAAGGGGGATTATAACTTGCAATTAAGATGAAAAATTATAGATCAATTTCAATTTCACTTTTAAATTGTGTATATAAAATTGCCTCATGCTGTATAGCAAATCGCATTAAAAGCACTTTAAATAAGTCAATACACTCAGATCAAACTGGGTTCATTGCAGGACGATACTTAGGAGAAAATACGAGATTATTATATGATATAATGCAGAATACGGAAGAAAAAGAACATATCTGGGTTATTGTTACTAACTGATTTTGAAAAAACCTTTGATACTACTTACACATGTGTAAGTCCCACTTGTATTAGAAATTAATAAATTCATTGTTTAATAAAAGCTAGAAAAACGGTGCGTTTTGAGGTTATTAAAATATATTGAAGACAAAAGATATTTTTATGACTTTGATTCAGAGTGGCCATGGCATATTCTAATAAGTCTATTAAGTATTAAGTGCTATTAAATGCAAATTTGGGTCTTAATTGCGAATATATGGTCACGCCACGTGTCTCGTTTATTTTATGTAGGAGATAGAAGAGTCTCTTCAGGAAAGATCAGCCATGCATAACGAGTATTATAAACAGTATCAGTAACTCGTGCTGAAAGAGATCACCTGCAGGGAGAAAATGGACAGGGTGAGCTTATGAAATATTAAATGTAGTTTATAAAAAAAGGAGTTGGGTGCAAATTCGAATTTATAATGAAGGTAAACAAACGGCAAACTTTGTAAGTAAAATATCTTCATCATAGCAAGTTAACAACTCTATTCATTGCTAGATTATATATCTTATATTTAAGAAGAATGTATTTTATTTCTGACAAATAGTGCTAATGACGTATTTATGTTCAGTATATGTAATTATATGCCCAATTTACGTTATATATGTCCAATAATTGTAATCATATGCCAAATATATGTCAAATATACCTAATTATATGCCCAATATGTGTAATTATACATTAATGTACAATGTATGTAATTATATGTCCGATATATGTTATATAAAGTCCATTATAGCAATTATATTCTTAATTTACATGTATGTATTTTTGTATCCAATATGTGTTATTACATGTCAAACTTTAAATCAATTATCTACATCAATACCTGCTTGTACATAGTTATAAAGTCAATTATCTACATCAATACCTGCTTGTAAATATAATGTCAATTATCTACATCAATATCTGCTTGTACATATAAAGTAAACTATCTACATCAATACCTGCTTGTACATATAAAGTAAATTATAAACATAGAAACCTGCATGTACATATTAAGTCAATTTTCGACTTAAATACTTGCTTGTACATACAAAGTCAATTATTTACATCGAAACATACATGTAGGTATAAAGTCAATTATCTACATCGAAACCTGCATGTACATATAAAGTCATTTATCTACATCAATACCTGCTTGTACATATAAAGTCAATTATCTACATCGAAACCAGCATGTACATATAAAGTAAATTATCTACATCGAAACCTACATGTAGGTATGAAGTCAATTATCTACATCGAAACCTGCATGTACATATAAAGTCAATTATCTACATCAATACCTGCTTGTTCATATAAAGTCAATTATTTACATCGAAACCTACATGTAGGTATAAATTCAATTATCTACATCGAAACCTGCATGTACATATGAAGTCAATTATCTTCATCGATACCTGCTTGTACATATAAAGTCAATTATCTACATCAATACCTGCTTGTACATATAAAGTAAATTATCTACATCGAAACCTACATGTAGGTATAAAGTCAATTATCTACATCGAAACCTGCATGTACATATAGGTCAATTATCTACATCAATACCTGCTTGTACATATAAAGTCAACAATCTACATCGGAACCTGCATGTACATATAAAGTCAATAATCTACATCGAAACCTGCATGTACATATAAAGTCAATTATCTGCACCGAAACCTACATGTAGGTATAAAGTCAATTATCTACATCGAAACATGCATGTACATATAAAGTCAATTATCTACATCAAACCTGCTTGTTCATATAAAGTCAATTATCTTCACCGAAACCTACATGTAGTATAAAGTCAATTATCTACATAGAAACCTGCATGTACATATAAAGTCAATTATCTACATCAAACCTGCTTGTTCATATAAAGTCAATTATATGCACCGAAACCTACATGTAGGTATAAAGTCAATTATCTACATAGAAACCTGCATGTACATTTAAAGTAAATTATCTACATCGATACCTGCTTGTACATATAACATCAATTATCTACACCATATCTGCTTGTACATATAACATCAATTATCTACATCAATACCTGCTTGTACCTATATAAAGTCAATTATCTACATCGAAACCTGCATGTACATATAAAGTAAATTATCTACACCAATACCTGCTTGTACATATAACATCAATTATCTACATCAATACCTGCTTGTACATATAAAGTCAATTATCTACATCGAAACCTGCATGTACATATAAAGTCAATTATCTACATCGATACGTGCTTGTACATATAACAGCAATTATCTACATCAATACCTGCTTGTACATATAAAGTCAATTATCTACATCGAAGCCTGCTTGTACTTATAAAGTCAATACCTACATGTTCATTGATATAAAGTCATGAATCAATATCAATACTTACATGTATATAGATATAAAGTACATAGCCTGTACATAAGTATCAATACCTGCACGTACACAGATATAAAGTCAATTATCAGTATCAAGACCTACATGAACATGAATATAAAGTCAATTATCTCTATCAATACCTGCATGTACACAGATATAAAGTCAATTATCTATATCAATACATGTACGTACACATATATAGAGTCAATAATCTTTATCAATACCTGCACGTACATAGATATAAAGTCAATTATCTCTATCAATACCTGCATGTATACATAGATTTAAAGTCAATTATGTCTATCAATACCTAAATGTACAGAAATAAAAAGTAAATTATCTATATTAATATCTACATGTACACAGATATAAAGTCAATTATCTCTATCAATACCTACATGTACACAGATATAAAGTCAATTATCTCTATCAATACCTACATGTACACAGATATAAAGTCAATTATCTCTATCAGTATCTACATGTACACAGATATAAAGTCAATTATCTCTATCAGTATCTACATGTACACAGATATAAAGTCAATTATCTCTATCAATACCTACATGTACACAGATATAAAGTCAATTATCTCTATCTGTATCTACATGTACACAGATATAAAGTCAATTATCTCTATCAGTATCTACATGTATACAGATATAAAGTCAATTATCTCTATCAATACCTACATGTACACAGATATAAAGTCAATTATCTCTATCAGTATCTACATGTACACAGATATAAAGTCAATTATCTCTATCAGTTTCTACATGTACACAGATATAAAGTCAATTATCTCTATCAATACCTACATGTACACAGATATAAAGTCAACTATCTTTATCAATATCTACATGTACACAGATATAAAGTCAGTTATCTATATCAATACCTGCACGTACATGGATATAAAGTAATGTATCTATATTTTCCTGTATCAATACCTCTAAGTACATAGACAGGGGAGGAGGGGGGACGTATTTTGAGCGTTTTCGTTCTTAGGCGGTAAAAATGAGCGGACGCGTCAAAAATGGCGGATTATTATTTGTAAAAGTTACGTCAAGGCACAGAAAAACACGGTAATTTATTTTATACTCACTATTTTCCTTAATGCATATTCCCAAGATGTAACTAAGTAAAATGTCTTCCATCGGTAGTTCATTCCTACCTTGCAGCTATCACCACAAAAGACGCAATTCGAGAAAACCGAGTATGTTTACATGTACCGAAATCCATATTCACTTATTGGCACCTACTTTTGGACATTTTCTATGATAGTACGCTGTGTTTTCATGAATTTTACTGTCAGTACTGTTTTTACCACCAATTATTTCAAAATTACATTTGATTCGTCCGTTTAAGACCTCCTCGTTTTGAAATTCATATGTGAACTACAATAAATGAGAGTTTTCGTCAACTGTATGCCATAATTGAATGGATGCGTTTGGTGCCCAGTAGGGAAAATACAATATATTCTTGATTATCTTCGATGTTTTCTTTTCTAAAATTAAGGGAAACGCCAAGGTAGATCCATTTTTAATCAACCATTCAGAAACATCATCAGAGTACAGTTACTTTTTTCAAAGAATAAATGGCCAAGACGTTAGTCATTTAGAAAAGAAAGCGTCGCAGATGACCAAGACTTAAAAGAACAATTAAAACAGTACATTTCGTTTTGATGACGTCATATCGACACTCTCCTCACATTGTTTGGTTTGTGCACTATAACGAAAGTTAGTTATATTTCACTTTTATTGAAGCCATATTCCACTCTTACATTTAATACTTTTAGGAGATTATGGAGATAGTTTGAGGTTTCAATTCTCTTTTTGAAGCTAACAAATCAATACCTAATGCGTTATGAGCAACGCTGCCCGTGACTTTCACATCCTAACGTAACGAGAACCACTCTGGTGTTTTTTGTTTCAGGACATTACATGGCACTGTAGAATCATCTGGTATGCTACATGCTTATCTTACTTCGTCTGGGTGTTTAAATTATGTATAGTTTTGTTGTTTGGTTAAATCGCAAACAACTTGTTTAAATAACGGCTCAACTTCATTCATCTGAGCCAAATAGTGATAAGCTGTCGATTACAGACAGTGGCGTAGCTGACCTTTAAATGATGTGCAAGCACACCATATTCTAGAAGGTTCTGAAAAAAGACTTTCAGGATGTATTCCCTGCGTTCTGGGGGCGTTTCCAGGAGATATGGTCAGCAAAAAATATACCCACCTAAAGAAAAAGACTTTCAGGATGCATTCCCTGCGTTCTTAGGGCATTTCCAGGAGATATTATGGTCTGGGGGCATGTATTTACAGGATGTATTTACTGCATTCTTATGAATACAATGATGCATTCGCAAAACTATTTGCAAGCACAGGCGTTGTGGCGTGAAGACAACTACGCCATTGACAGACAGAATATCGTTTACACAAATATTTAATTGATACTGTGACGTTTTTACTTTATTCATGGCAAATTTGAATTTTGAATCGTTGGTACCTAGAAATTTTCTCTCTAGCGTTTGGAAGTACATTCTCTTTTTAGCTTGAACTTTCCTTTGAGCCATTATCGTTTCTCCGAGGCTCCTGATAACGGCGATGGTACTTACAAGTACGTTATGAATATCTTTAATGCGTGAGTCATAATTCTGTATTTTTTCTAATTGTTCAATTAGATTTACTCTTTCATTCTATCTACTGTCATATGCCTTTCATTACAGAATAGTTCGATTCGAATTTTTGTTCAAGTAGCTTTACTCCTGCACTTTCAGGTTAACTCTTTATTCCATCGAGCATTATTACTAGTTTTAGAATACAAAGCAATATTCGCAGACATTATTCCTGGAGAAAAACTTTTAAATTCTTCTTGTAGTTTAAATTCTTGTAAACTTCTGTCTGATGGAACCGGGAAATTGATCGAGCTATCTTCCTCTCTCTGTTAGATGTTGAGCTATTGCTCCCTTGTGAGCAAATCCTCTCAATTATCGCAAAAACTGGCTGTGCCCGGTCCAGAAGGACTCTTTAGTTTCATCGAAGTACCTCATGCCAGATGTGTTTTCAGAAGAATACCATCTGAATGAGTCTTTAAACATTTTATGCCCAACGTTTTCGGTAGAGAAACGCCCATTGGAAGCATTGCTTTTGAAAATAGTGATCGTTTCATCAATATCGTCGTTCTTTACAGTACCGATGTTGATATCTGTATCATGTAACCCATCTGCAAAGTTTAATCTACGCTAACTAATTTGTAAAGGTGAATTTATTGAAGTTTTCATTCTTTTTTTGTCAATGTATACTCCAGCAGAGAATGTGCTATAAGTATCTTGAAGAAAATGTTCTGAAGATGTGTATGCTGCCAGTAACTGTTCATGCCTATGTCTTTTCTTTATAGATGATAAAGGAGAATCAAATTTTATTTTTGATGTTCTTGGTGACATTGCACTAGGTGAGGGTGAAATTTCCGCTTCTGCGGTTTGCACCGCTGATATAAGGAAAGGGTTGCTTTTTTTTCTGTAAGGCATTTTTACCTGGAAAGGAAAACTCATGATAAATGACACACTAATAATATTTTTTATTCAATGAAGCACCTCAATTGTTATGACTTCACAAATATACAGTCTTGTTTTTTTTAATGTACGCTGTGTAACTGACAATATCTATATTTGTATTTTCCCTACTGAGAACAAACGCATCCATTCAATTATGGCATACAGTTGACGAAAACCCTTATATATTGTCGTACACATATGAATTTCAAACGGACGAATCAAATGTAATTTTGAAATAATTGGTGGTGCTGTACAGTACTGACAGTAAAATTCATGAAAACACAGCGTAATATCATAGAAAATGTCCAAAAGTAGGTACCAATTATTGAATATGGATTTCAGTACATGTAAACACTCTCGGTTTTCTCGAATTGCGTCTTTTGTGGTGATAGCTGCAAGGTAGAAATGAACTACCGATGGAAGACATTTTACTTAGTTACATCTTGGGAGTATGCATTAAGAAAAATAGTGAGTATAAAATAAATTACCGTGTTTTTCTGTGCCTTGACGTAACTTTTACAAACAAAAAATCCGCCATTTTTACGCGTCCGCTCATTTTTACCGCCTAAGAACGAATACGCTCAAAATACGTTCGCCCCCCCCCCCCCCCCCCTGATAGATATCGAGTCATTTATCAATATCAATACCTGCATGTACATAGATATAATAAGGCTATACGTGAATCGAAGTTTCTATGTAAGCCCACTTATTTTGAAAGAGGGGGTAACTATGATGAGTGGAGAACAAGGAGTATTAAGAGTTACTTTTCCTTGGATAATTATATGGTGAGAATTGTTATTTATTTATCACACAATAATGTTTAAAAATATTAAAAATAAATGATAATTGATAAATGTCAGTACCACAAATACATTAACTAATGATTCTTAAATATAACTGTCGATTTGATTTTAAGAAAAAATATGTAATAATTACTTAAATTTTGATATTTATTATTCGCACATGAGAGCACATGGAAAATTGCATGCTCGATAGTATTGCATATCAAAGCACGTTTTCGAACGATTTTTATATTTTTTTATTTGATCGTCCTCTACGTGCATACTCCATTCGCTTTTTTATGGGTGGATTTTCCGCACCGATTTCAGTGCGGAAGCCAAAACACTCATATTGATTAAAGTATGTAATATCATTAGCAAAAACTCTTACCGGTTGTTAAAAAAACACTTTATATGTGTCCATAACGTAAAAATATCCACAAAACCGCACATTTAACACTTAAATAACTTAGTTTTTACACACAATCCTACTTTCAAATCGTTTTTGACAGTTATCACGTGACGCGCACCGTTCAAGCGTCATAGCGATTTGAATAGAAACACTGTGATGGAAGTTCTACGCGGTAAATTGGAAAGACAATACTTATTATGCATTATTTTCCGAAAAAAGTAACATTTCCTGTCACAGTGTGTATTCAAATTAGACAAACCAATACTTGTGTTTGTGTTTTGACATAAAAATGACAAAATTCATCACTATTAAAGTTTAATAAATATTATGTCTGTAGCAGAAATATTGCTTGTACTTTATAAGTAGAAAATTATGGAGCGGATTTACATAAGCATGCTTTCAGTCCAATCGATTTTCTATCTGTATATCATTCTTATAGCTTATAAAATATTACATGTTATTGTATTGCAACATATAGATAATGAAATAAAATATGTTTAAACTAAGTAGAAAACGGATAATAAGACAGCACAGCTTTCTTATGAATCTTTTTCACTTGTAATTGAATGTATGACTACCATGTTTACTATGAACAAAATAGTGTTTAAACTAAATGCTGCCTGCACACTTACATTTCCTTTCGCAAATAATGCAGCCACACACATGAAATTGTCTTTCTCTGCGTTGCTTCGACTTTGGAATATCCGTTATTTTCATTTTTTTTATCGTCTACTACCGTTTTCATTAGTGATCTTTTCTAAGTGTATTATGAGATCTACATAATGTTGTCCAGTACGGCCACCCATTCCTACCTCCTGTCAATATATCCTAAAACACTTTAAGGAGCTCATCAGTTAATGATAATATCTACGTCAGGTTTATATACTTCAATGCCGAAAGTTAAGCGTGTGTTCATAAATCTCTGGTAATCTTTTATCATAACCGTTGAACGTATAGTAAAAGAGCAAAACTTAATTTTCAAAAGATAACTACATGCGCCAATAGTGCACAATAATTTGTTTTTACCATATTAACTTATGTACAACGTTAAGCCGATGTCAAATCATTGATGCGTACGGGGCTATTGAAAATAATCTTGTATATTACTAATGCATAATGGTCAACGATACACCTATTAGCTCCAAATTGGTATCAATCCATATTGCAACTGAAAAAAATATTGCAATAGCTTCGTCAAGGATCTGTGGGTTGAGTAATGCAATGCTTCAAGCACGGTTCTTTGGTTAGAAATTGAATGATACATACGTTATTTATTATTTAAATCATCATTAGGCATTCACAATATAAGAAACTTGTTTTACTGTTAGCTTATGATAATTCCCATTTCAACAACAATTTAATATACTGTCAATAAGTAATTAGAATCATTAAAAATTGTGTGGCCGATATATACGATATCAATTAGTTGAAAACTTAGCAATAAATACCCAAACAGTCGTAGCTTATCACCCAATGTTGTTCAGACGGACATTACTTAAAATAATGAAAGCTGCTGAATATTATTGTATTTGATCACACCCCACTATAAATGGCAGACATATCTGGATATTCATGTACAGACTTTAGTATCAACGGTTTACAAGAACACTAAACTGTTGTATGCATTCACATGTCCTTTCCACCAATATACGCGGTGTTGAATACACGCACATCCGTTTTAGTCTAAAGAGAAACAGAGTACTTGGATAGGTAACGTTTATATTTTTATTTTTCGACGCCCATACTTTAATTGACTTGTGAGTGTTTACTTTTGCAAATACTTCACTAATCCCTGCTCTGTGCGCATATACAAGAAAATATGCGTCTGAAAGCAAACATTTAAACAAGTTGATTTAATCAAATTTATTCTGTTTATGTGGGAGTGGAGTGCGGGTAATAAAATATTACAAATTACAAAATATATATCATAAAACAGAAGAATGTTTTCTTTTCTTATTTGTCTATAACCCATAGAGATATGGAGCGCTTGGTCCAGCGGTAAAGCATCGGATCCACGATCGGAGGGTCGTGAGTTCGATCCTCCGCTACGGCTATGTGTGGTGTCCTTGAGCAAGACACTTTTTCCGCATCATACTGGACTATTTCAGACATTTCTCCAGAGTTATCCGATAACTGCCCCTTTGCAGTTTGATGATAGTGGAGATGAATCCAATTACTTCCCTTAGACCGCGATAAAACATACAGGTATCGTTCCGCTCTGACACTAAAACTAAGTATGCGTGACGTGTTATATATGCCCTCGGGTACAATTTGACAAGGTCTTATATATGTCCTTGTTTTGATAAGGACGTTTTGGTGATTTCGATGTGTACTATAAAAAAGAAATTATTGAATTTGACTTAAACGATAAAACCATTAGATAAAGTTTAATGTGTAAAAATATAACATAGATTAAGGATTTTACATTGTAATGATTTTTTTTACAAATTATGATATACTTTGATATAGTTTATTTTATTATAGATAAAGATTGATTATTTTGTGTTACTATAAATAAATAAAATTATTACGGTTAATCGATTATATAAACTTGTAAAAGAGACATAATGACAATGAGACATAATGTCTTTATTTTTTAAACTTATTTATTTTTCTTCGATTGTGAAACAAGTTCTTACAATTTAGGCAAATCACACTCGAAGTCTTCATTGGTATGACCAGTACTAAGTATATGCGGAAAAGGTGTCTTGCTCAAGGACACCACACATAGCCGTAGCAGAGGATCGAATCCACGACCCTCCGATCATGGGTTCGGTGCTTTATCACTGGACTAAGCGCTTCACTATTCACAGAGAATAGTGCCGAGTGGGGATTCGAATTCACGACCCGAGGGTTGATAGTCAGACTCATTTCTTTCTGAGTTAACGGGACAAGTGCACTGATATTCAAATGATGTTTTAAACTTTATGTTGTTGTTTCTAACGGTTATGTAATTATATAATTATAAAATTTTGTTTGAAACGGACATCTGTATATCAGCGTTTTTAATAAAGCCTTAAACGGTATTTGACCATGATTCTTTTTTAACAACTTCTTTTAAGAACCTCGTGTTATAATATCTTATTGATTATAATGTTACAACAGATTAAAATGTTTTGCATACCACTTCAATATACGAGAGGATCTTTTTTTTAAAAAAAAAACAACTTAAAACTGTAGGTAAGTTAAGAAAAATATTAAGTTGTTTAAAGAATTATTACCAATACATTTAATTAATAATGTCATCGCATAATTGAGAAATACATACATTAGAAAACCGCTAACATTTTTCCTCCCGTTCTATTATCTGTTTATAAAATTTGAATTTGTTATCAATTTATCTGAATATCTATGTTAAATCAAATAGCTAATTTAAAAAAAAAAGTGTGATGTCAAACTGGTGTTGAAATATAATTACTCAACTACATCCTAACAAATTATATTATTACCACCCAATAAAATTACAAGTTTCGCCTCCGGGCAGGGGTAGTCGGTAATTAAGGTCATAAAAAACGCTGGCTTATTCCATTGTTTGAGATTTGAAAAACAGACAGGTGCGGGGCGGGGGGTCTCTGTTTTTTTTGTACAAGGATAATGAGATTTACATATTACTTTACTGATCTTAGATAAACGTTTAAATTCAATATGCTGTAATATTTATAAACATTTTATATTGGTTTATCATAACGAACTTGTATTCAGTTAATTACACGATATCAATGCGATGTCTATAAAACAAACATAATAATACACAAAATAAAACATGTTTGCAGTTAGAATATCTATTTCGGATTACTAAACTTAACGAAGTAATCTCAGTACCTTTATATTTCTTTAAATAATTTTATTTTCGTTCTGCAAAACACCATTCATTGCATAGTTATTATCTTTATTTTTGTCTAAGCTATATACACGCCATATAACAAAACAGCTATATGAACGTTTAAACTTGTACAAAGCCATATTAAAAGAATTATAAGATTGATTGATTCATTCATTCATTCTTATGCATATTAATGTAATGCACAATTATTTTACACGATAAAGTTCTTTGTAAAATATTGCTTATCTTTATACCAAAAGCTGCAATCAACCAAGTTTTGAATTAAAAGCTGAAGAAGAAAAAGAGCGCTATTGCGCATTTTTAAAATTATCTTAAAAAGATCATTAAATTGAGTAATTCAAAACAATGATATGCTAATTATGCTGTATTAACATACTTATCAACCAATTACATTATCAAATCTCTTCGTTCAATTAATATGCCTCGCGTAAAGTATTGTTGTTATTTAGTCACTGGTTTTGATCTTTATTGATTTTCTTTCTATGTCCACTGAATTATTTCATAACAAAGACATTAAAACGTATATGTGTGCGAAAGAATTACACCATTAAATAATGTTTTGGTTTACAAAAGAAATGTACTTGAATTGGAAGTTTTTTGAAGGTTCTTTAGTTAAAATATGAAATTAATATAAATCTATTCTTTAGAATATAAGTAAAATACATAAATAAAAACAACACTTTAAACTACACATAACTTGCAATATCACCATGTGTATATAAACATGTCTGCACTGACCAATATCTGCCGGCTGATATAGCGACATACATGCTGTATTTAATTGGGTACTGTAATATACTGTATTGGGTTCAATAGTACGCTCTATTGAACATACAGAAAATAAATCAGAATTACATTTTGTCTCATTTTCAAATCAAAATGGAAGCAAGATGCAATTATCATATTTTCTATATCAAAATATATTTTGTGTATTTTTATGTTTGTTTTATAGTCATCGCATTGATATCGTGTAATCAGAGACATACTAAGATGTATAATGTATCTGGTGTAATTAACTCAATACAAGTTAGTTATGCTAAACCGATATCAAATGTTTATAGATATTACACTATATTGAATTTAAACGTTTTCCTAAGATCAGTAAAGTAATATGTAAATCTAATAGTCATGTACAACAACAAAAACAGAGCCCTTTCCCCCGCCTGTCTGTTTTTCAAATCTCAAACAATGGAATAAGCCAGTGTTTATTTATGACATTAATTTACGACTACCCCTGCCCGGAGGCGAAACTTTTATTGGGGGTAATTATATAATTTGCTAGGATGTAGTTGAGTAATTATATTTCAACACAAATTTTGTTTGTTATTTTTTGTTAAATTAGCTATTTGATTTAACATAGATATTCAGATAAATTGATAACAAATTCAAATTTTATAAACAAATAAATGAACGGGAGGGAAAATGTTAGCGGTTTTCAAAATTGTGTATTTCTCAATTATGCGTTGGCTTTATTAATGAAATGTTTTGGCGATAATTCTTTAAACAACTTAATATTTTTTTTAACTTACGTGCAGTTTTAAGTTTAATTTTTCAAAAATAAATCCTCTCGTATATTGAAGTGGTACCACTCAAAATACCCACGGTCAAAATACCCACACCTCAAAAATGGCAAAGTAGTCAAAATACCCACAGCAGATTTTTCAGGGTATTCAAAATACCCACAGTAGAATTTACAGGGTATTCAAAATACCCACAGTAGAATTAACAGGGTATTCAAAATACCCACAGTAGAATTAACAGGGTAGTCAAAATACACACAGTCATGGATACCAGGTCTACACTATTTTCCATATCAATCACTACAAAAAACTATTTATTGCAACTTTCCTTTGAAGAATTGGAATAAGGTGGGTAATTCAGTCAATCATTTAATTTTAAGCTTATGATCTTTTCTAATAATTACTTTATCTTCTTATAAAAAGGGTAAATTAAATGTTAAATTGGAGTAAAGTGGGTAATTAAGTATATCAATTAATTTGAAGCTTTTGATCTTTTTCTGATAATTACTTTGTTTGTCACTGTCAATTAGTTAATCTTGCTCTTTGCTTTACTTATCTTTCATTTCAATAATTGTACAGATAATAATTAATTGATTTCTGATCATTATCTTAACTGTATGAATACTACGATCATTCCTGTCAATGCAGAAAGCCCTTTTGAGAGCTTTGTGCATTACTTTCGAACAATATTAAGTGATCACCTTTCTTAAGTGACCGCTTTATACAGGTTTGATTGTACAAATATCCATTCAATTAAAATGGTGAAAGCATCACAATCTGCACTAATCCTATTTGGGTGACTTACCTTTCCCTTTCTCAACATATTTTCTGTCACCTAATGACAATGGTAAAAGTGCTAAAAGTGACCCAAAACAATCAATAAATTCACAGTTTGACAAACTGAGTAAGGGTATTATAATAACAAACTTTTATCAGTTTGGTAAAAAACTTGGTAAATGGCTTTATTTTTCAGTGAGTGTGTTTTTAACAATCCTATTAATTTTGGACTTGTGACAACCCAGGGTGGGTATTTTGACTACCCTGTAAATTCTACTGTGGGTATTTTGAATACCCTGTAAATTCTACTGTGGGTATTTTGAATACCCTGAAAATTCTGCTGTGGGTATTTTGAATACCCTGAAAATTCTGCTGTGGGTATTTTGACTACTTTGCCATTTTTGAGGTGTGGGTATTTTGACCGTGGGTATTTTGACATACACTCATATTGAAGTGGTATGCGATAAATATTAATCTGTTGTAACAACATAACCTTATGATATTATAATGGCACCTGGAAAATCCGGCTTCATTCCAAAACGCCTATGGAGATAGGCGCCAAGATTATCCGGCCCCAAGATTATCCGGCCCCTGGAGAATCCGGCCCCATTTAACATGGTCCAATGGCCCCACATTTTTATTTTTATAGCATATTAGGGTTATTTATCATAAACAATACATACATAAAATGTATATGATTACATTAAAATATTTATGAAATACACATAAACACGGTAAACTTGATAATTTGTGTCGCACATTGTACAAACAAATCAACAGTTTGTTCATACATCACAATTATTGAAACTGTGGAAATGTAACATTGGAAGCAATTTGCTTTTGATTTTGTAAGATATTATACAACAACAACAACAACATTTACTTTTATTAATAACAGGCTACACAAAGGTAACAACGTGATTCATTTTGTTTAACATATATGTTGGTATTTATCCAGGGGATAAATATCCACCATTTTCAACATACTATAGATGATGGCAGATCAATACTTTTTTAATTATGCATGTGTAAATAAAGAATAGTTGTATTAATTTACGTTGATAATGAATACAGTAATCTATTTGCCTTTAACAAAAACACACATCATTTTAACATAAAACTACATTTTCATCATGAGATATTGCACACAAACTTTAAATACGAAGTTTAGATACACTATCTAAATTGCACACCTTTAAAATACTCGTATCAAATATAATTTATTCTGTTCTTTGTGTCCACGATCATCTCATCAAATAGCTAGTTATTAACATCACGTTTTGAATTAGTTTTTCAACGTACAACACTTATTGAATAACGTATGATCATGCACACACTACAAATATGTGCACAGTAAAGTTAAGTTGTGTCTCATGGCATTTTGAATCGTTAACATTACATACCCAAATCACGCGACTGTCTGCTGAACTTTGAACTAAATGTCTATTGAACAGAGAGCTATTATGATACTACACGATATGGAAAAATACCCGATATTTTTTCTATCATATCAGAAAAAGGAAATTCAAATACGATTGACAATTTTGTCTCAGATTACCACAAATATAAAAAATAAAATGCACTTTAATCATTTAAAAATATCTTTCAAAACTAAAGACGCATTTAAAGGTTTGCATAAATACGTGCTATTTTACAAACCAACCTAACTCAAGATGACACACTCAATAGATATCAACAGGATACAGTGGTGACATTATTTCCAATTACAAAACAATTATATTGAATGAACGCAAACTCCTTTATGTCAGGAATATTTGATCCCGTTAAGATGTTGACGTTGTTATTCACTAAAATTAATTGCATACTACCATGTTACTGTTTCCTGATAATAGGCGATCCATTTTTTTCTTGTCATTTTTCAAGAAATTGTAATGATTAATGACAAACTTATAACCGATATGAGAGAGAGAGAGAGAGAGAGAGAGAGAGAGAGAGATGAATATATATTTATAAATTTTAATATTGTTTCTGTGTTGATTTTTTCCTGTATTTATCTTTTTAAAAGTATCGTCTTGAGAGATAGAACGAGGGAGACAGATGTATATAATGATATTCATTGTTTATGATTATATTAATTAAAAAATTACTATATTGAATTATAAATCATACAAGTTTAATTCCAAAAAAAAGCTACTTTTCATTAACAGTCATTGGTTATTGTATGCACTATATAATTCCTGTTATGAGTAATATTTCAATAACAATCCAGCAGTAATTAATATGTGCATTTCAAACTATCTAATAACTTTCCAATATTTCATTAGAAATACCAACTAATAAATAATATTATTTTTAAAATTAATGTGGGACCGGATTTTCCATGCTAAATGGGGCTGGATATTCCAAGAACGTTTCATCCAGGGGCTGGATTAATAACGGGGCAGGATTTACATGCGGCCGGATATTCCATAACTCATTATAACACGTAGTTCTTAAAAGAAGTTTAAGTGTTAAAAAAAGAATTGTGGTAGACTACCGTTTTAGGCTTTATTGAAAACATATGCGCTAATATACAGATGTCCGTTTCAAACAAAAAAAATATATAACCGTAATAATCTGACTATCGTGAGTTCGAATCCCCGCCCGGCACCAGTCTCTTTGATTAGAGGAGCGCGTGGTCCAGTGATAGAGCACGGAACCATGATCGGAGGGTCGTGGATTCGGTATTCCGCTACGGCTATGTGTGGTGTCCTTGAGCAAGACAGCTTTTCCGCATATGCTTAGTACTGGTCATACTAATGAAGACTTCAAACGTGATTTGCCTAAGTTGTAAGATCTTGTTTCACAATCGAAGAAAAATAAATAAGTTTAAAAATAAAGTCTCTGTGATGGTTGATTTACGACATTATGTCTCATTGTCATCTGTCTAATTAACCGTTATAATTTTATTTATTTATAGTAACTCAAAATAATCAATCTTTATCTGTTGATTGATAATAAAATAAACTATATCAAATTATATTGAAATTTGTACTTAAAATCAAATAATCTATGTTATATTTTACACATTAAATTTAATCAAATGATTTTAGCGTTTAAGTCAAATTCAATAATTTCTTTTTTTATACTACACATCAAAATCACCAAAACGTGCTTATCAAAACAAGGACATATATAAGATCCTGTCAAATTGTACCCGAGGGCATATATATCACGTCACGCCTACTTAATTTTAGTGTCGGAGCGGAACGATACCTGTATGTTTTATCCCAGTCTAAGGGAAGTAATTGGATTCATCTTCAATATCATCAAACTCAGCAGGGGCAATTATTGGATAACTCTTGGGAAATGTCTGAAATAGTCCAGTATGTCATTCCTCTATAACCCATAACGCTCACTCTGCCGAAGTTCCGATTTCGCATGTACATATTTCCACCCAGTAGCTCGAATCTAACTCGCATCTAACACCACTTATGTAAAATGGCTGCTAAATGACAGCGAAATAAGGTAAATTCGAATGTCTTTGTCATATTCACCGTCTATCAAACTACAGAGGACAGTTTTTTGCATAGCACGCATTTATTATTCATTATTTTATCAATATAAATCAACGTTTTAAGGAATTAACGATTGTTGACGCAGTATTTGCCTTCGAAAAAGACGTATGTATGTGGTCTAATTTTCCACTTGGTTTTGTTCGGATGGAAATGAGACGTAAAGGAGCTAGACTCAACCCTATTACGGCGATTAAATGAGACTAGCTCGATAGAAGAACTAATAAAATTTTGTTAATATATTTTATTTTACACTGCATTATTATGATGTTTAAACATTAGGCCGGGAGCTAAAAGGGTCCACCGTGCACCGCCCCCCCCCCCCCACCCCCCACAAACCTCCGAACCAATATTTTTCTGAAGCCCCATGACGCCCTGATCACGAAAATAAATGTTAACATTGCGTAAGTTGGGACGAACTTCCGGTTATGACGTCATCAAGATGGCCGCCATAGTGAAATTTACCCAAAATGTGAAAAAAATCATAAAATCGTTATTTTTCGATCAAATTTAACAAATGAGGTATCAAAATGACCGCAATAGAAATAACAAACAGATCTGTTAACAAAACAAACTACTATGAATATGAACAGTTATTGGTTATTGTATGCACTATGGGATGAGCGTAGAGTTTCGATCTCCATCTTCGCTGTGCTTTGCCCATCTTCAGACGTCAGCTGGTATGCAGCTCCTTCACATATGATGATGACTTTTCTTCCAAGGAGCTTATTGGCATATGAATGATAAATCCACGTCTTGCAGAGGAGATAGATGAATTGTGTCTTGTTGTCATCATTTGTCAGGAACTGCTTCCAATCAGGAGGTTTCTTTGTGCTTGCCCCCTTTACAATGAGTTTCTCACTACAGCCCATTCTCTCACGTTCCATGGATTTGACAGAATTGGAAGTATACATATCTGTGCTGAACACCGCATCTCTTGTCGTTGACATCATGCCAAAAATCTTGTTGCAGATCAAACTGAAATTGGCTGGTATCTCCTTGAGGTAGTAGAAGTAGGCATTACCATCATAGACCACAAGTGTTGACTCAGCCGATGGAACCGGTGCATCCTCACACTCTTTGGTCAGATACTGGAAAGACTTAGATTTGTCTGTCTTTGCCAGAAATCCATCTGCTGTTCCAATGCTGTATGGGACAGGGGTCAGCGGGTACGTCATCAGTTCATTCATGTCCAACTGCAAGCCCTGGCTTTGGGATTTCACAAATAGTTGGAAGGCAATATTGCCTTGTTGCTTATACTGGACCACTTTGTTGTTTGCCGTTGTTACTTTCATCTTCTTGTTCATGTCACCAAGCGTTCTCAGATTCATCCGCTTTACTGGTTCAAAGAAGTTTTCATTCTTCTCCAGCCTGTCTTTTATGAAAGCTTTCTGTGCCTCTTTTCCTGACTTTTCTGCGCCCAAAACATCAGTTGCTATAATCTCAGTGGCTGCAGCTCCAGATGAAAGACTGATAAGTTTGTCTTGGTCGTCAACTATAAATGGATTGATAAAGCTTTCAACTGCCTCCTTTGCCTTTCGTACGCATTTCTCACTTTTCAGGATCTCTGCAGGTCATACATCACGATGCATTGTTCCACTTTGGCTGTCTGTCAGCATGTCAGCCATGTTCAGTGTCGTGTTGACATACTAGGATCTCGCGTGTGTTGTTCGCACCCATCTTTGGTATGCATCATGGTTGCTGAGAACCCCTGAAACACCAAAACCACCCCCACCAGTGCCACCATGGGCTTGGCATGTCTCATAAAGGTTTCCTTCATAGTTTTGTCGACGGCACAGCGGTTTCCGGGTATGAAGGAACGAGCCACACTCATTGTTCCCCTCTTGATCAAATCAGTTGCTCCGGGATGAGATACCTCAATGTTAGCCAGGAAGATGGAGAAGTATGTGAGATATCGGGCGTAGTTCTGACCACCGAATGCAAAAAATATGTCTGTCATGAGATGCAAACAGTGTGCATATGCAAGGAAGTCATTGTGCTTCACTGCCTGTACGAGAGAGAGCACTAGCCATATATGACTCATGTAGGAAGCCCAAAGTTGGGCAGTTTTTCCGTGACTGCCTTCACTGACCTCCACTCTATACTGCAGGTAACCCTGGATGTAGTTACTGAATGCATCGTCATCTGATGCTGCGTCCAATTTGGTTTCTGTGAGCGATTGTAACAAATCATCCAACTTCTTCATCGAGTCTGCTGGGATGGAAGAGAACAGTTCCTGCTCATTTTGGTGAGCCATGTATTGTTCCAATAACAACCTTTCCTAGCACTCCAGCATGGTCTTATGGCAGTGCATCGCCCTGTCATAGTGCTTTCCGGATATCACACCTTGCAATGAACCAGAGGCAATCAGCCCTGCTTCAAGTAGGATGTCAGACAAACCAGAGCCATCCATCTTCTTCCCCACCATCTTCAGATAAGCACACACGAGGTGGAAGGTACCAATCAAAACAATGTGCTTCTCATACCGTTTAGGGTTGTTCCAAAGCAATGGATATTCCTTCATGTAGACTCCCAAGTAGAAGGTTGTTATGACATTTTGCTGGTTTACTTCATGTGTGGCCTCTTGAGCATATCTCAGACATTCTTGCACGGTCTTATAATCGGTGATGGGTTGGGTGATGACTGGGTAATAGTCAATGGTGGTGAGATTTGTTGGTGGCATACCAGTTAAGGATGTGAAACATGTCCAGCCAGGTACGTCCTGTGAGGCTGTACGCATCATGCGAATGAGAACCCAGACAAAATTGCGTCTCATGGCGCGTTTTAGGGCTTCTTCGCCTCCAGGGCATGTCAACTGTTGGATTGTGAGGGATGGACTCTTTCGTTGTGTTACATAGCATTCAGGAAGATTCCCGACTTGATCTGTTTTCAGAGAACGCGCTCCACTTCTGCTGACGGCCGGGATTTCAGGACGAGTACCCCCCCCCCCCCCCCCCTTTTGCTCTGGGTTTCCTTCGATGTCCTGCATCATAATACCATGAGTAGTGTGAATAGACCCCATGCCTGTCAGATCGTTCAAGAGCTGATCAAAGTTGTCAAATTCGGAATGAAACATCGATGGAGAATCTGGATCACGAACAATTTGGGTGGACAGAAAACTTGATGTTTCTTCTACAGCCTGAGCAATAGCTGTCTCAAGTTCAAGAGAGAAGGAGTAACTCTCTGAGTGTCCCATTCTGTTCAATAAGGTGATCAGTTGTTTGCTTCAAAACAGATGTCGCATTGTCATACAGATAAGCACATGCGTTGGTAATTTCCATTCTCCATTGGTAGCGGCCCTGCATATGTCTTGGCCAATGGAAAGTACCAGCCTGTTGGCTCGTGACGTGTCAGCAGTTGGTGTCCCAGTGATCACATAACTTAAGAACTTCTTCAGCTGCAGTGGGAGTATCTCCTCACTGTTTTCTAAGTCTGTTGATGTTGGTGGCCATTTCAGATCTGCCGATTGTTCAAAGCTACGCAGAATCAAGTGTAGGTGAGTGGCGGCATCCTTAATTATGTCAGTGGAACCTAGTGCATATGCACTCTTGACAGCACGGTTTACATCAATGTCCGAGCTGTATACAATGCATGGTGTAAACTTTGTCTGCTTATCAAATTGGCAGAATGATAATTTCCCACAATAGTTGACATCCTTCGCCAGCTTGACCTTCAGTTTCTCACTGCGATAGTTAGGATTGGCGAACTCCGTATCTTGCAGGCTCGAAATATAGACCTGAACTATCTCACACATTGTGACAATGTTTTTGTCACATATCACATCTTTGTCAATCTTCTCACACACATTCTGATACGCTGTCCTGTGTGCCAGTTCAAGCTTTTCCTGCTGTGTCCTCTTCTCGTCATCAGTACTTCTCCACTGCTTTGGGTCTGTAATGTACTTGGCTCTACAGCTCTTGTGAAATTGCGCCTCGCATGTAATCAAATCATGTCCTCTTATTCTAGTCAAGAGTTGTTCATTGAATTTCTGCTCTGCTACTTCTAGAACTCTTCTCCAACCATCAAACTCAAACTTAGAGGTTCCTTCACTTGTCCAGTTACCCTTCACCTTGATTTTCTTGCGCCCTTCGGAGAACAAGCTACACCGTATCACGTTGATAGTAAAACGAGCATATAAGCTACACCGTCTCATGTAGATAGTAAAACGAGTGAACAAGCTACACCGTATCACGTTGATAGTAAAACGAGCATATAAGCTACACCGTCTCATGTAGATAGTAAAACGAGTGAACAAGCTACACCGTACCACGTTGGTAGTAAAACAAGTAAATAAGCTACACTGTACAGCGTTGATAGTCAAACGAGTGAACAAGCTACATCGTACCACGTAGATAGTAAAAAATGCTATCACGTAGATAGTTAAACGAGTGAATAAGCTACACCGTATCACGTTGATAGCAAAACGAGCGAATAAGCTACACTGTCTCACGTAAATAGTAAAACGGATGAATGAGCTACACCGTATCAAGTTGATCTGGCTAAATCTTTTTTTAATATAACATTGAATGCAAATAGATAAAACATAGATTTCAGTGTTGTATTGATTATTTGTTTGCCTCAGTTTGTTCACCAGTTTGGTTCTTTTTGTCTTAGTGCTTTTGAAGGTTTGGCATACGCAGTGTAGATATTTTAATTGTATACGATGTGTCATGACATGCAAATATACATACATTTTCTTCTGCGTTTGACTTTCTGCAGATGATGATCTACTTATAAAAAAAGTTATTCAGCTTTTTTTTAATTTTTGCTCGCTTTGGTGGTAAAACTTAAAGAAAGACAAACACTGGGCGACAGTAGAATATACTCAAGCATCATGCTAATTGTAGTGAGTTTATACTTATTTTAGTTACTTTAAATACTTGCTTATTTTTTTAACACAATTCGTTTAGATGGAAACTTGAGTTCAGAGTAAATGTGTAGAAGAAAAACCTATGTTTGCCAAATTTTAGGCGTGGGGGGGGGGGGGGGGGGGGGGTACCCCACTGAATCCGTCCTTGCTTTATATCTGTAGTCTAGAAATTGAATACCATAAAGTGCAAGAGCAGTACAGTACTGATAAGTAACTCAAGAACACGTTCAACTTAACGACATATCATTATACGTCAAATAAAATATACAACGTCATATGTTTTAATACATCAAGTCATAAATTGTTCCAACGTCACAGCAGTGTAGGAAAAGCGCGTGGAGGGTGTGTATGTTGAAAATTCCGTACCTGGTACTAAATACGCGGAAATCCTTGACCGGTATGCAAGAATCATCAAGTAGTTCCCAATGCCATTAAAATTTTACAGAACTCATGAAAATGTATCAAATGTTCTCATATGTCCAAAGAAATTATGACAATTATATGCATTTTCAACAGAAATAGATCTAATGCCAAACCGATTTACACAGATCTAATTTCTTGGGCGCAACAATCTTCCTACCGTCATATAAGTAAGGTCTTAACTACAAGTATAATGGGGAGCGCAATAGTTTAGGTAGCTCCCAGAACTTCCAAATCCAGCGGTTAGTGTACAAACCCAAAGCGGGCGCATTATATTCTTCGTGATTGTTATTTATGTTATTTTTATATAAATTTTTTGGAGGATAGTGCAAGATTCAGAATACACTCCAGAAGCATCCCTGGTTCTTTTACCCCACATGCGCGGTGTACAACACCGATTTATGCAACATGTGGGAAATACTTATAAATGCCATAACCGAGGATCAAACCCGGAACCTTGGAACACTAATCCAATGACACGACCACTGGACTTGGGCGCCACAATAACAATAGTCGTGCAATTCAAAACAATATATCGGTTATCAACCTAATATAGCAATTTATTACTATTTTGCTAAACAGGCCACTGACTGATTTATTTCACTGTTATTTATTTCTCAGTCTCCATCTACATTGTTTGGCTCTCAGTCTATAACTACATAGTTTGGCTATCGGTCTTCATATACATTGTTTGACTCTTAGTCTCCATCAACATTGTTTGGCTCTCAGTCTCATGTTCGTTGTTTTGATCTCAATCTCTATCTTCATTGTTTGGCTCTCCGTCTATATCTGCACTGTTTAGCTCTCAATCTCCATCTACATTGTTTTGCTCTCAGTCTACATCTACAGAGTTTGGCTCTCAGTCTCCATGTACATTGTTTGTCTCTCAGTCTCTGTCTATACTGTTTGGCTCTGAGTCTCTATCTGAATTGTTTGGCTCTCCGTCTACATAGATATTGTTTGGCTCTCACTCTCCATGTACATTGTTTGGCTCTCAGTCGGCATCTTCATTGACTCCCAGTAAATAAAGAAAGAAAATTTAGCAGAAAATACTGAAATAAGGCCAGTGTTAGAATAACCAGTTACCAAAATATGGACTCAAACTGGTTTCTTCAAACACAAGAACATGATATTACTTTATTAGACAGAAGAAAGATAGAGATTGAACAGTGAAAGGGACGCTCAATCATCCACGACCGAAGATTGTAGCAATTACATGGCAACCCACATCACACAAGATGGGTTAACCTCAAATTTATGAAGATTTGAAAACTAGGCTATCTGCTGTACTAGCAAACCGCCAAATATAAATGGATGGTATGTACACATTTCGAGGTAGTATATACTCACCCAAACATTTTAGTCGGTTACAACAATTTGCATAGCATAAAACGTATATCAAACGTATGAATTAATTCCAGTTCCGGTCAACTAGAATGACGCCCCTTTCATGATCTAACAACTTTAAAAGGTGTTAACTGTTGTATTATTATTAGGCTCCAAAGTGGCGCAGTGGCATACGCCTTTAACTGTCACTCAGAATGTCGTATGTTCAAGCCGCAGAGAAGGCGAGAAAAAAATTAAATAATATATATATATATTATGACTTTTTCTTATTGAAAATATTAACCCTATTAAACTAACGTACAATTTTTATAATAGATTACACAGACACATGATATAAGTTACTGATATACGTGTATGGCAGTAAACATTAATAATAATGATAATGTTGTGTGTTTCTTTATTTTACGTTAAACTCCAAGGATGATTTAAGTTCAATCTACACTGAGGTCCGCACGCAAGTAAATCGTATACTTTCTTCGATGGAGTTTTTTTGGACCGATTTAGGCCGAACCTACGGCTTTAACGGAGAGATATAGGCCGTCACTAGTCGACTGCTCCTTTGAACAATCCGTCGCAGAGATCCCTTGTTAAAAGTAGAATTAAGCATGGCAAATATGAAGCCTCTTTATTAAATGTTAAAATTCAGTTTAGATAAGTTTATACATATCCACTTATTCGGGGATCTTCGCCGATTATCCTTAGTCAGTCCAGATTAAATTGCCGTCATCTTGGAGCTATTTTCCGTACATATTACTTTTTTAATGCATTTTTTATTGATAATTAATATGACGGTTTAGCCAGGTAAGTGATAAAAACGGTCGATATCAAGGGGGATAACTTCTCTCGATAAGCCTGTGGGATGTCTGAAAAAATCCCACATGCTATCTTTTATTGTCATAAGAGTGACACACACTACCTCAACGGGCATCTTGTGATCACAACTGTCCTTTCCTGATTCTATCTATCTACTTTACCTTCCCCTTTCCACTTTGTTCTCTTCACAACTATTTGTTTTCTTTGCATTTGTAATACCATTGTATAGTCCTTGCAAGATATTCAGAAGAGAGACATATACAAGCAAATTTGTTGTTATAAATCGCTGTATATCGAATATATGTATATGTTGTATGTTGATAACAAATAAAAATTGTTTAAACTTAATATTAAACAATCATATTTTCCACCTCGCAAAAATAAATGGAATACTTAAATATGTAGAGAACTGTGGAGACGTTGAATATCAGTCTGTCCCTTTTACAATCAGTTGTGACTCTTGTGTCTTACTATATACGGTTATTCGATATAAAAATACGAGTGCGGACGTTGCGGTCATTCACTTTTAACGAAGTATTCGAGCGAAGTAAACGGTTCTGAATTAGTAAGGTTGCAAAGGAAATACATGTTAATATGGTAAGTTTACATTTCTTACCGTTAATTTTACATTTAAATCTTATATTACCTATATCAATTAAACTAATATCTATATATAAATAGTACCTATATTTACTACTTAAACACATCAATAACAACTTGACGTCAAGAAAAGATTGAAATAATTTAAACTTTACTGTCTTAAAATTAATTTTTGAGTAACATACTATAGCAATAAACCATCAATAAAGTAGGTATTTACCGACCATAAATTGTTTTTAAAATAATACATTTATGTAATAGTCAAATATTATTTTATTATTTATCGTCATTGCCACGTTTGATCGAAATATTAAAATTATAATAATAACTTGAAATATAATATCTTAAATTCCTTTATTTGATTAACAAACTATTAATATTAATAAAATGAATACATATAGATATCTATATATTTTACGGCATACACAAATAATATGTTAATACAAATGATGGCCATATTCATTATGAATATCATTAAATAGAATGAATATTAATATGTAATGTAAGTCACTTGGCCTTTCATATAGGTTTTACATACTGTAACTAACCCCAGATGCTCTCAATAATATGCACCAAAACGCACCCATATGTCTATCTATATCATATTATTGATGAGTTCAGTCGTCAATTACAAGATTAGGGTCAGTGTCAGTGTTCCATTTGTTTAATGGTTGACGAGTCTGCGGTTTCTTTTGCGATGAATGTGGATCATCTCCATTAAACGCTCGTGAGGGTAAATGCAAAACGCATGATGATGATTTAGTGACAGACGGTTCCCGGGATTCTGAATGACTGTTGAGACTGGTCCATCACTCCTACCCTTCCCCGTCCGTATGACAAAGCTGTGTGTGCCTTTTTAATATTTGACCTGATGTGGCATCAAAACACAAAGAATTCGTTGGTCGGGTCCGTTTTTTCCTTTGCTTGAGCCATGACGCAATATTTTACTGACTGATCTTTTTGTCGTAACAATAACGGCAAGACGCCCGCCTCTTACTCCAGTAGATACCTTGGCGTGAAAGGTAATTTTACTGCGAATTAGACCTTAATTTGAAATTTGAAGCAAATAAAACTATCGGGTGTCATTTTGTAATATACGCATATATCTCTGTATTTTTAACATATTAATAACATGACTTGTATTCATATAACGAACGATTTGAGAAGACCTGCATAAATACAGGGATTACATTTTGTCAAAGGAAATAGTAGGTGCCGGTAACTGGACAGGTTTAACACATGTACGCAAGTCTACACTTCGTTTATGAGTTATGTCAAAAGAGAAAATATTTAGTTTATAAAATATATCAAAATAGTTTCAGCATTGGCGGATCTAGAGGGAGACAAGCTATTAACACACTGAATCACTAAAATATAACCTTTTTTGTATGACAAATAACAGTTTAGTGTGTTGAATTCCCTTAAAACCTGTGCACCCGGCTATGAGATTCTGTATACATTATTTTAGACTAAATGTGCTCTCTCCTCTGTTATGTAAATGAAACATACATGCACGTACGCACACACAAATACACATGCGCACATACATGTTACCATTTATGCTCCACTAAGATATTATCAAACGATCGAGAGTATCCGTGACCGAGTGGTGTAAGGTACTGTCTTCTCTAACGACCATTTAAATGTCACATGGAGGTCATGGTTTCGTGCCCCGGTCAGTCCAAACACTTGAAAATTTGCCAGTTACATGTACTTGCCGAAAGACCGTTATACTACTCATATTCCATCTGAGTTCTTTCTCCTAAAATAAAACTGGATATGCCATATATACCATCGTAAAGTTAGAAAATGGCGTTAAAGGGAATTAATCAGGATTTTTCAAACTTAAGATTGGCTAAAATAAATAGTGTGTGTCTGTTTTTTTGGAAGAATCCCAATACGTCAGTATGCATGAACTAAATTGATAATGTTTAAGTTATGTGTGCACATACCGTACATTTTATATTTGAGTTTTAATCCGTTCTTTTAAATAGCTAAGATGAAATTAAAGGTGAACAGGTAGATACCGACCACAAACGGTTCACCACGTTTATTGAATGAATGAATGAATAAATGAATGAATGAATGAATAGGGTTTTACGGCGTACCAACACATTATAGGTCATTCGACGCCAACAGGAGGGAAGATTCCAGGTTATCTCTACATGTACAAAAAAAAATTAACATACAGATTTAAACAAAAATACACCAACAAATGAATATGCAGAATGAACCTAGAACCTTGATACCTGCAGAACTGCGTTGTCTCATTTGGTGATTTATAAAGAATGTATACGTACATGAAGCTGGTGCAACATTCAGTTACAACTGTTCCAACTATATTTATAAGACTATGTTGTGTGGCCTTGTATGTAAGGATAAACCTAAATTTAAGAATGTTGTTCAAAGTACATAATAAATAATTTGTCAACATGACATTACTGTGTACAAGAGGTTACAGTTATGGCATATGTTTTTGTAAGGAGTACATTTTAGAAATATTGTCCAGAGTACAGGGAAATAATTTCATTTAACTTGACTCTGCCTTCGACAGTGCAAACAAAATGCTATCCGTACATCGTTAAATAGATTTTTTTTTTTGATTTTTTATTTGAACACACTTTATACAACCATTGAAGGCGTAAGAAGATATCACACTACAGGATAAAATATATAAAGAAACAGTTTCAAATAAAACTAATGTAAACTTTTTAAACAATGTAGACCTATTTTCAGAATAGTGATAATATTGCTTTTGTAAACAAAAACTTTTTTTATACATTAGGGGCCATTTATGGAGTATCATAGGAAAACATAGTGTTGCCTGGGAAATTAACAAACTATAATAAGTATAATACGGGATTCCAACTCGGATCGACCGAGCGACAAACCTCAGATATAATCACTCTGCTATGTAGAAATATATCAAGATTTGCGGCGCTATAAATCTTTTGACACTCAACTACTTAACCGCTTACCTGGATTCTATCGATGATTACCGAAAATTTTCTGACGTTTACGGATATTACTTCTAAATCTTTATCATTATATTACACAAGTCATGTCTAATTCAAATACTTTGGTAATAGCGAGTTTAAATACATGTTTTTATTTAAGATAAAAAATGTTAGTTTGCACTAAACATTATCAAGATAGTCACAATGCGCTAACGAATAGACTTTACGGGTCCAGCAAATTATCTTATAATCAAACAAGTTGGCTGCTTTGAAAAAGCATCCAATGGTTAGGCCTTATAAACGATGTGGCAATTAAAGTGAATGAAAGTGTAAGTTTGGTGCCTTGTGCAGGGTACTAAATACACGGGTGATACCAAATCCCGACATGGTTCCGGCTGACACAGCAAATTCCCGGCTAGATTTATATTCACAATACATTTGGTCAACAATTACTGATGTTTAAACAAAGACACTTACGTGAATTTGATAAAAATAAGTGTATTTCGGTTATAATCGAAATCAATGGAAGTAACTCGTAATAACTGAAAGACACATTGACACAAATATTTAATAAAAAGGCATCAAATCGTACATTTTTAAAAAGTTTTTTTTGTTGCAAAAACCATTTTGAATTCATATCTGATATATAAAATAATAGAAACATGGTCATTTATGCCTTAAATAGCTAAATCTAGGTGTCTTTCGGATATCAGGTGTTTTTCGTTTTTTCCAGTCACCTTGTGCTTGAAAGTAGCTGATGTTTAAATGTACTGGTATCAATCATTTTGTATTGCCATTTGCATATTTTTAAAAAAAAATTACCTTATAAATTGTCTTACGTACTTACTGCTATGTTCTATACAATTTATTACTGTGATAATAATATATTTTAAAATCATTCGTATCCATATTTTCAATTAATTTGTGGATTTTACATTATTTTTAAAAACAACAAAAATTACTGTTTTTCCAAAACTTGTGCATTTGGCGATATATCTGATTCTGACGACGTGCTGAAAATATGTCACACCGGTAAACTATATTTCTGTTGTAGGTGTAACCCCACCATTGATTTTTGTTCTTTATTCTATAGTAAATAATAAAAGTTTGAAGGCTTGTCATTCATAGAGGGTCCCAAATGAAAGAAGTGAAACCTACATTTTACTGTTTGTCAACCTCTGCACTATCAAAATATGATGAGAAAAGTAGGGGTCATGTGTCATATAAGAGATTTTTTTTCTGCTCAGTGTGTACACTGGTGACAAAGTGAAAGTAGACTTCCGAAATCATGAATTCATACCCCAATTTCCAAGCATCATTTTTTTTTTCTAAATTCACAATTCAAACATGACAATGCTATCAAAATGTTCAAAATACATCAATAATGCCATTCAAATAAAAAAAATGAGCATTAAAAATAGGAAAATGCATTTTTAAAGAAGAAGAATTGAGGATTATTTACAACCGCCATTATGCGACTACCGGAAGCACTTCCTTTTTGCAATGGTGGCACTATGGCTATAAGGAAACTCTTTTTTTTTTAATTTCATAATTACCTCATTTTTGCTAAGTTCTACCAATTTGAAGTAATACTGCCAAGTTGCAGGCATTAAATACTGAAACTTTTGTCAAAATATCACTTTTTACATGATCATTATATACAGGCGCGAGATGTTGACCGACATGCAATTTTGATGTGTTTGACTAATTTTACCAAAAAAAATTTTTTTTTACCTAATTCCATTAAAATTTTTACACCAAAACAGTCTCATGATACACTGAAGACATTATCTTACCAAAATACATTATTCAATACAATGTACATGCTAAAAATTGCACATTTAAATCATCCAAAATAAAAAATCTTCAAAATTTTGTGATTTTTCATGAAATTTCAATGTAAATATGCACATATATGCTTTATTTGAGGCATACACTTGCCAAAATGTGTTTTTTTATGAAGCAAATGTCTCGTATTTGTCATTTAATACTATGAGAGTGTAAAAAAGAGGTTATTTTACCTACAATTAACATTTTGGAAAATCACCCCCCATTTCACTCAAGTCTCTCTTATAGGTGTAACCCCACCATTGATTTTTGTTCTTTATTCTATAGTAAATAACAAAAGTTTGAAGGCTTGTCATTCATAGAGGGTCCCAAATGAAAGAAGTGAAACCTACATTTTACTGCTTGTCAACCTCTGCACTATCAAAATATGATGAGAAAAGTAGGGGTCATGTGTCATATAAGAGATTTTTTTTCTGCTCAGTGTGTACACTGGTGACAAAGTGAAAGTAGACTTCCGAAATCATGAATTCATACCCCAATTTCCAAGCATCATTTTTTTTTTCTAAATTCACAATTCAAACATGACAATGCTATCAAAATGTTCAAAATACATCAATAATGCCATTCAAATAAAAAAAAAATGAGCATTAAAAATAGGAAAATGCATTTTTAAAGAAGAAGAATTGAGGATTATTTACAACCGCCATTATGCGACTACCCCACGGAAGCACTTCCTTTTTGCAATGGTGGCACTATGCCTCAATAGCGGTTTTGTACCATGATGCACTGTTTAGAAAAACAATGGCGACCTCCATGTGGCGAAGCCGTGTTTTTAACACGTGATCGTGACGTTTCAATATGGCAGCGCCCAGAGTCAATTTCTTAACTCGCCCTTATATAGGGTTCGGTCGCTCATGCGACCTAACCAAAACTTCATCAGCACATGTTTATTACAATTATCCCCTTTATCAGATTGACATGAATAAGAAGAAGAAGAAAAAAGAGACATTGTAGTAATTACATTGGAACTATAAAACTGCATTATACACATAATACAAACTATAGAAATAATCCAAAAGACTTTAAAATATATTCAGATGAAGCAGCACATACAATGTAGAACGAAGTAATGAAAAATGTTTTTGTACTTTTCATACTGAATCAATTTAATAAATTTAAACACTCTACATAGTTTATAATTTTTCTATGGTTTGATCGAACTTTAATCATTATTTTCTATTTAATGACCAATCGTAGATCGGCATTAGACTAAGATCAGCAATCGCATATCATTATTCAAAAGATTTCAGATCGTAGATCGACATTCAATATGGATCCGGTCTGGTATTGCTGATCAAGGAAAACGTACTCTATTCATAGCTGTGTTGATACTTATTGTGTTTCGGTATTATATTTTTGGTAGACTAAACGCCTTGAAGCTTTTGATCAGTAAACGAACAAAACAGAACGTTAGAGTATTTTAAGATGTGACTGGGGTCATATACACATCCACTACGGCATATATTATTAAAATAAATAAAACGTTTCTCTTTTCATTGCATATGTTTGTTTCTACTTGCAGTCGTTTGAGCCATATAAAATCAAAATGGTTGAACATATTCATATCACAACTAAAGAAGAGCGCTCACGATATCTAAAAGAAGCCAAGTACAACCCATTCAATTTAAAGTCAAGACACGTGATGATTGACCTTCTTACAGATTCGGGTACATCCGCAATGAGCGATTGCCAGTGGTCATCCATGTTTTTAGGAGACGAAACCTATGCTGGTGCAAAAAGTAGTTTGAGATTCAAAAGCGTAATACAGGATATAACGGGGTTTCCATACATTATTCCAGTACACCAGGGGCGGGCTGCGGAGAAGATTTTGTTCAAACATCTCCTGCTTGGTGCCAATGTAGCGTATAGTAACGGCTTCTTTGATACTACTAGAGCTCATGTTGAAACAAACAATTGCATTGCAGTTGACATTCCAGTATCTGAAATGGAAAATGAGTACTTCCAAGGAAACATCGATTGTTGTGAACTAAAGAAACACTTATCTTTGAACACAAACAGTGTAGGTATGGTTTTAATGACTGTAACAAACAACGTGCAATTTGGACAACCTGTAAGTCTGGCTAATATAAAGGAAGCGTCAAGCATCTGCAAAGAGCACAATATACCATTTATTGTAGATGCTTGCAGATTTGCAGAGAATTCGTGGTTTGTTAAGTTGTATGAGAATGACTATACCGACAAAACACCCAAGGAAATAGCTAAAGAAATGTTTGAATTGTTCGACGGCTGTACCATGTCTGCTAAGAAAGATGGAATATCCAATATCGGCGGATTCATTGCTATTAGAGATCCAGCACTTTTACAAAATTGCAACACCGATTGCATTCTCAATGAAGGATTTTTCACATACGGTGGAATGGCAGGGCGAGACATGGAAGCTATTGCTACAGGCCTAGAAGAAGCTCTTAATGAATCGTACTTGAGCCATAGAATAGGTATGATTGAACAATTTGGGCAAATGCTACAAAATGCTGGCGTTAGTATAAAGCGAGCCGGTGGTCACGCAATCTACGTTGATGCTAGAAAGGTTCTTCCGCACATACCGTGTAGCCAATACCCGGCATGGACGCTAACATGTGAATTGTACAGGGAAGGAGGCATCAGGGCAGTAGAAATTGGAAATGTAATGTTTGGTGGAGACGGCAAAGTTTGCGATTTTGATTTGCTGCGACTAGCTATACCTCGCCGAGTTTACACAATGTCGCATCTCGAATATGTGGTCGAGGCATTCAAGAAAATTCTCTATCGGGCGTCATCAATTAGAGGAATGCAGATTGTCAAAGCATCGAATTGCCTGCGCCATTTCACGGTAGAAATGGAATATGTGGCCTCAGATGAAAATGACACGTGTCATATCCATTAGTTTATATTTTATAATAAACGTTTAGCAAGAGTTAGGTGAATGTACGTTTTAGTTCAGTTCAATTTTCATGTTTCGGCATTCAGCATTAATGCATTCAGTAATAAAATGAGTGATATTGAAGATTTAGGATTAACTTAAAAGATAAATATAACATTTAACAAAATGTGTTTATTAATAATATATTCTATTACCTACATTATTTCATATAGCTTCATTGCACATAAAGCATAACTGGACATATTACGTACTTTCATGCACTATATGTAGATCTGTATATATCTATCATATTCACTGACCGGATTTCTGTTCTGTACAATTGCATTGTAATGAATCAAATCCTAAAATGCAACTGGTGAACTTTTCAACAAATGTTGATTTTCTTTTAACATTTACTACGACCATGGGTGTGTTGGGACCAAATAGAGATTACCAAAGGTCCATGTGCCCGTTTTCGTAACTTTGCAATGTTTAGTAGAGAAAGGGTCGTAGGAATTAAATAAATACCGTGTTCCGCCTATAGTTCGCTTTAATATATGCTGCCAGTGCACATACAGATTCAAGTAGTGAAAATCTGCCCCCTTAATAACAATCCTGCAATGCAATGTATTTTTGAAAAGTTATGTCATTTTATAGAAATAAATAAATAACCGGGAATTCCCAGAGTCACGATTAATCTGTCTTCAGGTACAGGAGAGGAAGTCCTACAAAGCGTTTAAAGTATGGAATATATAATGGTGTAATACTTGAAAGATAAAACAATAATAAAGGAATCAAAAGCTTGGCTCCGTATACATGCATTGTTGTATAAAGAATCTGACATTTGGTACACAAGGAGTATTAAATAATATTGATAAAAGACTCTGTTGATGTTGCGTGTATATGTTGTACAGTTCAAATACTAGTATGCTATAAACCTACGTCTGTGTGTGTATTTTATATACAACTAACCAGTGCAAATGTTATTAACAATAATCATGCCAGTTATACAAGGTAACATATTGCAACTGTACAAAATGCATCGGGGTCGTGTTGTCAATAATATCATTTTTTTTATTTGTCAGTTCATTAACTGCAGTACTTCGCATGCATTTATACAAATATAAACGTTTACTTTACTTGTATTACATGTTTACATTTTTACAGCAAGCAATTAAAGCTGTTTTTTAATTACTTGAGCTCAATGATGATGATGATTGTAATGAAATAGATGACGATGGTGATGATGGTCGTGATTATTATGATGATGGTAATGTTGCTGCCGATGATGATGATGATATGATGATGATGATGATGATGGTGATGATGGTGGTAATGATGATGATGGTGATGATGATGATGATGGAAATGATGATGAGGATGAGTATATTTAAAGACCGGCAGTCTGAATCAGGAAATAATATTTGATTGGGTAAGATAAACACACACACACACACACACTTATTTAATAGTTGTGTTTAAATGTTAACTAAACTTGCAGATTTAATTGATAAATTCGCCTTATAAACATAATCAATATGTCTTTGCGTGTTTTAATTGGTTTTGTTTTTTCCTACAAACCTAAATAATGTAATTATTTAGTAATGTGAACCAACACAATACTCTACAGAGTCTTCCTATTAATATAAATGTTGATAATGATTCTTCTAGAGACCAATGGCGTCCTTATTAGCATTGATCTACAATAAAGAGTAACGCAGGATTATTAGATAAATTCAATAATAACATTAAGAAAATCTATAAATTAATTTGATACTATTGCAACACAATTACATTTAGATTTATTACTTTTTCAGCCATAAAACGCTTAGGTTTTTTTCAAAGTAGAACATTCCATTTCATATAGGAAACTTCATTGTCCATTTCATGAAAATAGAACGTTCTATTTTGAACTGACTGGAAATCTCTCTGAAGATGCAAAGACACCTGCTACATATTTTTACCACGGTGGTGATTCCACGAGACCTTATGCTAAAAATAGGAGGAAAAGTGCCCGTTTCTGGTATCATTTTTACAGATTACTTTTTTAAACTTATTTCATGAAAATACAACAAAATTATTTTGTTCATAAGACAAATGTATTTTATCCTTAATGAAATCCAAAATCTATTTGAATGTAGTGATTAAAACCCTTATAAGAGAGTGGAAGGTAGAGTTTCGACCACCAAATTTTCACATGGCACCTATTTACCAATTTTCAGGTCAAGTGCCTCCCCCGGGCATGGCCTTTTAGTCAGTTTAGTTTAAACGTATTTACTTTACTTCGATTATGAAACAGGTTACGCTAGAAGTCTTCTTTGGCAGATCCAGTACTAAGCATATGCCGTGACATGAGATCGAACCCACGACCCTCCGATTATGGATATGATGCTTTACCACCGGATCACATATAAGTTCATCTCCATACACAAACTGCGATCGTGTTTGTTTTCAGTGCTCGAATCTAACACTCACAAACTCGCAAAATGCCAGTGGACAATAAAAAATGCGAGTGTTTCGCGAGTGCAAAAAATCAAACTGAAATGACGGCGGTTTTCATTTCTTCAACTTTCAGTTTCGATCTGCTGTAAACATGCATCGATTGATGACGTTTTTAACATTGTGCAGTCAGTAGACTGGTTTGCCGATTTTAATCACATGGTGATATTTTTTCTACATATTTTGATATTTACCGTGACTCAGCAAATTGTCGGCGAACCCCCCCCCCCCCCCCCCCCCCAGATATTCATGTATATATTAAATTTCTATAACATGTGGTTGGTCAAAACTGCGAGTAAAGTTGATATTTTGCGAATTGAAATATCTTGTAATCGAAAAAAAAGTTAAATTCTAGCCCTGGATTTGTGATTTTATATGAAATATCAAGAAAGTGGTTTGCAAAAATGTTATCAGTAGCGGGCCCTTTCTTCGATTTTTACACAGCTCCATAGAAACAGGTCATGTCGATTCGCTGCCGCATGTATCTATAAAAATTGCAATAGCTCAAGTTGATACTCAATTTAAATGAACACACCACCTCAATCCATTTAAACCAATGAAAACTAATTATTGTCAAACAAACAGTGCTAATGCGCATGCGCTCGTGTTTGTGTCTGTCAATCATGTTTGTTTGTTTCATGGTCTACATTTTGTCAATAAATATATGCAACAAGACAATGAACGAGATCAATATCTAAGTGTGTTAGACGTTACATAAAATTTCATACACTTTCTAACCTATTATGGAAGCGTATATGTATGGAAGCGTATATGGGACACTCTGATGGCGTGCTCATGTAGGGTAAACCCTGTTATGGTATGACGACATGCACACATAGAATATACAAGTAATAAGGCGACATGTCTATATACAACGCGTCATGTTGCCAAAAGAGAACTCAACTTGTCGTATTATTTACACAATTTGACGACTGAAATTAAATAGACAAAATCACATCTTGTCAATCTCGACTTAAACTTATATAACAAGGCAACATACATTTGTCGACAAAGTGTGTTAGTATATGTTTGTTCACAAAAAGTTTCCAGCTTTCTAACATAAATCTTCGCGACAAAGCGAGATATTCTAATCATGAAAACATACAGTTTCGCGCCATGTATGAGTTTACGATAATACCATTTTTTTAGGCACCAGACTAAATGTACAAACTTAAAATTATTTGCCTGTAACAATACCAAACCGTTATGATAACCTTCTTATTTTTCTATATTTATTTATACCATATGTGTAATATCACAAATTCGGTGATATCCTCACAAGGCCCAGTGAAATCCTCACAAGGCCCGGTGAAATCCTCATAAGGCCTGGTGATATCCTTATAAACCAGACGATAGTTTGGAAAGGCCCAGTGGTAACAAAGCCGGAAAATACCAAGTAATTGAAGGCGTCTCTATAGGTAGAGAGGTCAGCATGTTTTTACTATATATTCTATATTATGTGGCCATTTTGGATTTTGGAGGAGGGAATTTTCAGTTAATCTTTTAATAAGTCTTTATATGTGATTCTTAGACAGGAGATAACGCCAGAAATAAACAGGCACCCTTTGGTTAGAGTGCTGACTTGTATACCCACCTAATAATTTGAGCGGACATAAATGGCCAAGTCATGATGACTGAAACAGATTCCTAATATTACATAGTGCATCATACCACATTACGTTGGTATACACCTTCTTTCAACATGAGGCTAGGGATATCCTCACAAACATGTTGATAGTCTCAAAAAGCCCATTGATAGCATCACAAAGCACGGTGATAGTCTCGTACGGTCCGGCGATTACTTAAGAAAGCCAATTTATATCTACACTATACACGGTGATAGCATTATTATGCCTGGTGCTTATCTTAAAATGCTCGGTGATAGCCTGATATTGCTCGGTGATAACTTCACAATTCCTTGTGATAAGTTTTAAGACTATCGTAAGGCCTTGTGGAGACATTACCGAACCTTGTGAGGATATTACCGAGCCTTGTGGAGATATTACCGAACCTTGTGAGGATATTACCGGGCCTTGTGGGGATATCAAAGAGCATAGTGATACAATTACCAGGTCTTGCGAGACTATCATCGGGCTTTCTCATGTAATTACTGGACCTTAGGATGTTATCACGGAGCCTTTCAGACTATCATCGGGTCGTGTGAGGATATCACATGGTTTTGTAAGGATATCAGATATCACCTGGGTTTATTGTGTAATCAACGGGTCCTGTGTAGCTATCACGCCTTGTGCGGACATCAGTGGACTTTGTGATGTAATCACCGAACTTGAGAGATTATCACCGGGCCCTTTGAGGATATCACCGAAACTTGTAATGCTATCACTGGGTTTTGTGGTCGAATAAGTGAGCCGTGTGAGTTTATCACTGGGCTATGTGATGTTACCACCAGACGTTGAGATGTTATCATCCGGCCTTTTCAGACTATCATCGGGTCATGTGGGATATCACCGGGCATAATAAGGCTACATCGGCATTTCGCCAAACATTATAACGCATAACCGAACATTACAAAACTTTTAAAATCGGACATTGAATAACTATCATCAGGCTTAATAATGAAATCATCGGGTTTTATATTACTATTACCGGACATTGTGAGGTTGTCAACGTGCACCGAGTGGCTCTCACCTGGCATTATAATGCTGTTATATTCATTTATATCGTAATATATAAATGAAGTCGAATTATTTCAACAAGTCGATTAGATTTGAGAAAAAATATAATTTTTAAATCGCAAAATATTTATCCCTTCCCAACACACACACATCCCACTCTCCGACATCTCTTTGAAACATTTTTTTTTCTTTTTCCCGCTCGGACATCACTCCCATACATAATCCTATAATGTATAACGCTGAGCTCCCGTAATACATACATGTGGCTCACGTGTCAAAGTTGTCAAAATGTATGTCGGAATACTATGATAATATAAATAAGCAGGGAAAAGATATACTGCGAAACACTTTATTTATCGGCAAAGGCGATACTTCTTCTCGCAAATATGTGTTTATGTATGTCGACATATCCTTATTATGAAAATGTCGCGAAAAAGTCTGTCACGAAGATAAGTATATGTAAGTATGTCGCAAGATTTAAGTAGCGAAACTGTGATATTATATAGACAAGAGAATATGAAGTACGTCTAAATGCTGTGTTCTATCGAAGCATGTCGAAATACCACAACAGGATTTACCCTACATGAACACGTCATCAGTATGTCCCATATATGCTTCCATATATATGGGACATATACAATTTCATTATAAAGCCTGATGATTGTCATTCAATGTCCGATTTTAAATTTTTTATAATGTTCGCTTAAAGCGTTATAATGTTTGGCGATAGTCTGACAATGCCCGATGTAGCCTTATTATGCCCGGTGGTATCACACAAGACCCGATGATAGTCTGAAAAGGTCCGATGATAACATCCCAACTCCTGGCAATAACATCACATAGCCCAGTGATAAACTCACAAGGCTCACTAATTCCACCACAAAGCCCAGTGATAGCATTACAAGACTCGATGATATTATCAAAGGGCCCGGTGATAATCTCTCAAGTTCGGTGATTACATCACAAGGTCCACTGATGTCCTCACAAGGTATGGTAGCTACACAGGGCCCGTTGGTTACGCAACAAACCCAGGTGATAACTGATATCCTTACAAGACCCGGTAATATCCTCACACGACCCGATGATAGTCTGAAAGGCTCCGTGATAACATCCTAAGGTCCAGTAATTACATGAGAAAGCCCGATGATAGTCTCGCAAGATCTGGTAATTGTATCACTATGCTCTTTGATATCCCCACAAGGCCCGGTAATATCCTCACAAGGTTCGGTAATATCTCCACAAGGCGCTGCGATAGTCTTAAAAATTATCACAAGGAATTGTGAAGTTATCACCGAGCAATATCAGGCTATCACCGAGCATTTTAAGATAAGCACCAGGCATAATAATGCTATCACCGTGTATAGTACTTAAGTAATCGCCTGTCA
This sequence comes from Panopea generosa, assembly GCA_029582155.1. Classification (NCBI taxonomy): domain Eukaryota; kingdom Metazoa; phylum Mollusca; class Bivalvia; order Adapedonta; family Hiatellidae; genus Panopea; species Panopea generosa. The sequence continues at coordinate 13,587,858 of CM055895.1, read as the reverse complement.
TTACGAGACTATCACCGTGCTTTGTGACGATATCACCGAGCTTTGTGATGCTATCAATGGGCTTTTTGAGACTTTCAACGTGTTTGTGAGGATATCCCTAGCCTCTTGTGAGGCAACCACCGGGACTTGTAATGCAATCGGCAGGCCTTATGAGTTTATCATCGTACTTTGCGATTTAAACACCGGGTATTGGGATGTTATAGTAGTGGAAGGCGTCTCTATAGATAGTAAGGTCAGCATGTTTTTACTATATATTCTATGTAATGTGGCCAATTAGGGAATTTTCAGTTAATCTTTTAAGAGGTCATTATTTGTGATTCTTAGACAGGAGATAACGCCAGAAATAAACAGGCACCCTTTGGTTAGAGTGTTGACTTGTATACCCTATCTTGTAATACGAGCGGACATAGATGGTCAAGTCATGATAACTGAAACATATTCCTAATATTACATAGTACATCATACCACATTAAGTTGGTATACACCTTTTTTCAGCAATCCCCGATTCAGTAGATATGTAACGACCTTTTGGCGGAGCGAGGTAGAATACATTAAGGTAGATATCAGGAAGATATTTAGGTAATTTGATTGAAAAATCAAATCAAAATCTCTCACTCTCTTATCAAACACAATCCTTTATTTTTTCGTTTGTGCCATTGTTAATTGTCTAGCTTGATCACGTTCTCAGTATATTTTTTGTGAATCTGTCACCGTTACAACTTGGTTTGATGGACCAATAATCATGTCCTTGATTGTATCAAAGTAAATTGTCATTTGGTTTTTAAAAAATCAGAGTAATGCATTTTACTTTGCAGTGATTTTGTTTACCAGCCTCATTGGGTTTCTTTAATTGGTATGTATAACTTTTTGGTCCACTAGCAACAAATGTTTTGATTTGATTTCCTGGTATTTCATCAGTAAGACCACCTAAATAATCATCCAACGAAGGGTTTCAGTCTCCCGGTTTTGAGGTTAATACAACAGAATCGGCATCCGCATACAAAGAGCGAGGTCCCAGCTTTTCTAAATAAAAGTACAATTTGAGTCTAGCTTGAGCTGTCGTGTAGGCCGCTTATGACAATGTTAGTTTTCCCAGTAGGTTCTATAAATTCATCTCTGTATTTCCAACGTACCTCCACCAGTTCATTAGACACAAAGTTCACCGCAGTCACTTCTACTCTGTTACCTGTTATTTTTTTAAACAACACTATGTAATGGACATTCTTTGCTTCATATATATGAAATAAACGAAATGTGATAACGAGTGACTAACTTTAACGTGTATCATTTCTAAAATTGATAATAGTTTTAAGGCATTTAACCTAGTATATTAAAGATTAGATCTCTTTGCTATATCAACCAGTAATAATGTGTCCCTTTACCCGATGTAATGCGATGCTCCGATAATGTTTATATATAAGCATACGGACTCGGATGGCTACGACAATCGGTGAACTGGATCAGTGATTTATTTGTCATACACACCTAAATATTTTAAAGTAGGTGGTTGACCTATACTTGGGTCAAATTTCCCTGATGCCCAGTTCATTACGAGTAAATCCTGTTGTGGGATGCCGGTGTCACGTTAGATTCACACGCACTCCCGATAGGCCACGCGTGTGGATCTGCCGTAGAGTCATGAGTTTCACACGCGGAAAAATCACACGCATTTGTTACTGTTTTGAATAGAATAATTCTATTTGTTAACAGGTTATTTATCATTTGAAAACGCGTTTCTTTGTTTAAACATAGGTTGAACTGGCAAAAAAAAAAACGCTGGAGTGTTATTTTACTCTTAAAACGTACACTTTTGACAATAGAAAGTAGACGTGTTATTAACCGCTATTATAGAAAGAAAATCACCAACAGTGAATCATGGTTAAACACAATTTTTACTAAATTAATAACTGTCATTTTAGTGAAACATACACGGATCGAAAGCTGAACTATTACCTGATCTAGTGCTGTTAACATATTAATAGAAACTGGCGTAACTACATAGAATTAAGCATTTTTTCACGGGCACTCCTTCGCAAAACGGCGAAAAATACCCACAACCATTTCATACAGTATTGTAGCCGCTAGTGAAATCGCTGATTAAACAACATGAATAATAAACGTAAAATAAGATTAGTAAAGTATAAAAATGAAAGAAAACAGCATTATTAGCTTTAGTAAAATAGAAAAATTAGATGTTGAATAACATAGATATAAAACATGATGAACAACATATCATTTATGTAAATTACAAAATAGGCTTCATCTTTTATTAAAAATATAAACTACACAAATCATGACCGATCGGTGAGCCGTGTTCTTACCAAATCAAAAGAAAATGTAATAATTTGTAAATGCGAATAATTAAATAAAAATGAGCATTAATTTAAGGCAACATGCGGTTGCATATCATGCGTCACGGAAACGAAAATTAGCCGTGGCGCTTATAATATAAATCATTTTTTCTAAGTCAGTTAAATGCTTCATACTCGTTACAGTATACTACATTTTCCATTCATTCATTCATTCATTCATTCATTCATTCATTCATTCATTCATTCATTCATTCATTCATTCATTCATTCATTCATTCATTCATTCACTAACTCATTCACTCGCTCACTCATTTGTTATTCTTGTCACTTATATATTTAGATTCATTAACTGTACATAACGCCCCACTGATGCGAAAGGTACCAAGTGCCTTCTTATTTCATATACACTTGGTACCTTATTGCTCTAATGGGACGATAAATTGTATTTACCAGATAGTTTTATTCCTTACTATGTGTACATTATAAAACTTCCTTTGTTTTAAGTATTCTGACACCAGGCTTAAACTTAGAAACATTTCTTATCAAAATAAAGTTGCATGTTATAATGTTTATTGCAATTTATTAATTCCATTCCGTATACATGTGTAAATTATGATCATAAAAATTAAGGGTTGTGACTTTATGACCCTTATCCTGGTTAAGTAATTTTGTTATGATAACATGGTGCCATATTCGCACCTATTTCCTGTCAGAGGACAGGTTATTGTCTGTACCTTAATTGGTTATATGTCTTTTATCTAGTTGAATCAAAAAGCTTTATAAAACAACAGCAATAATAATTATTATTACCTCGTGTGCGAGGTATAACAATCTTGATCATCCATGATACATATTTACATTTTATTAAATGACATATTCCTTTTTATGATGATTGTGCTGTCAGAATAAGAAAATTGAATTGATCTGGAGTGAATATAGTAGTCATATTCATGTAAATATAATATTTGTGATTTTTTCTTTAATATGTCACAAGACAAGCATCAATTGCAGGAGAACCGGAAGTTTGATGCCGAATATACGCAAAACAGACACTAACGCCATGAAAAACACACGTTTGGTACCTAAATTACACAAATCAAGCACCAATTGCATAATAAGCACACGGTTGTACCTAAATTATACATGACAAATTACATGCATGATAAAAAGATTACACTTGTTAAGTACTTAAATTACGCAAGACAAGCATGATAAGCACACGTTTCGTACCTTTTGTCTCTCGATACACAACATCAATACTCAACTATAGATTTTTCTTACTGGGCACTAGATATTCTAATCTATACATACTCAACACACTTACACAACATTCCTTCAATTACTTTATTTGACACTCTATTTTCATATGCGGCACTAAATTTTCCCACTCGCTACATAACATCCTTAATCAACTATAGATTTTTCTTACTGGGCACTAGATTTTCTAATCTATATATAATCAACATGTTTATACAACATTTTATTTCCTTATTTGACACTATATTTTCATACACAACATTAGTCTTTCTTACTGAACACTAGATTTTTTTTAACTATATATACTCAACATCCTAACCCGACATTCAATTTCCTGATTTGACACTATTTTCATACACGACACTAGATTTTCTCCCTCAATACACTAGATCTTTACTCGAATATATATATATATATATATATACATATTTTAATGGGCACTAGATTTTCTAATCTATATATAATAAACATGTTTATACAACATTTTATTTCCTTATTTGACACTATATTTTCATACACAACATTAGTCTTTCTTACTGAACACTAGATTTTTTACACTATATATACTCATCATCCTAACCCGACATTCAATTTCCTGATTTGACACTATATTTTCATACACGACACTAGATTTTCTCCCTCAATACACTAGATCCTTACTCGAATATATATATATATATATTTTAATGGGCACTAGATTTTCTAATCTATATATACTCAACACCCTAACCCGACATTCAATTTCCTTATTTGACACTATATTTTCGTACGAGACACTAGATTTTGTAATTTATATATACCCAACATCCTAACTCGACATTCAATTTCTTTATTTGACACTATATTTTCATATGTGTCGAATTAGACTTAAATTACTCATCAAAAACACTCGTAAATGCCTTCAGCATGTTAACCTTTATTTTAAAAATGTGTTAATTTCCTCAATGTTCATTCTTTAAAGAAAACTATTGAGAAAAAACAACACGTATTTGTATGTTGGCAAATTGTCGATTAGATTTTCGAAAGCGAGGCAAAATATTGTGAAACAATTGTTGGGATTTAATCTCTTATATTTCCCTAAAAAAAATATATATATTTATGTTTACTGTTGAATGATATATTAAACTTGCAATTATTAAAGGTCATGAGATAAAATAAAATAATTAACATTGTTTATTAGGGTCCAGATCTTTCTAAACGGTGCACGCGTAGAAGCAATGGCGACGATATGTTGACTTTCGGCAATGGATCCATTTTGGAGGAACATTTATCAAACTAAGCTTATTAAGATAACTTTAAAAGTATCGCCATTTGAAAATATAGTATACCAAATGGTTATTGTGAGGTATTCATATTGGTATTTTTTTTTAGTTTCAGTCACCAAAAATATGGTGACCCATTTAATCACCCCGTAATAGGTATGTGGGGGTCGGGGTGGGCCATCCCCCAACAAACCGTACAAATAATTTACATGCATGTTTTTATATATATATTGGAAGCATATATAACATGGAGCATATAAAAACCACAAAAAAAACAATGCATATTATACAAGCTATATAAATGGGGATTTTTTTTTATGTCATTACAATTATTTAGAGGATCTCCACCAAAAAGATTGATTTTATATATACATATTGGTATTTTTGATATCTTTCGTGAATTAAGATTTTGAAATAAACCATTTGACGGCGAAAAATATATAATGCTCGGAAATGAGTAAATTTTGGATGATTTCTTTTTTAATAAAACTTATATTGATAACTTTGACAATATGACTGATTGAAAATGTATTATATCAAATGAGTTTTGTCAGGTTTTCTTGTTTTCTTGTTTCTTTACATGTGCAGAGTATCATTATTGATGAATGGTATTAAGCGTCAAGTTCGGCAATGTTTCAATGAATCTTAACCAAACTTGCACAGCAGATATCTTGGACGAGTTATTAAACCATCGTGTTTCGGCCACAAATGCCCCAGCTACAGGGCTTATACGTACATTTTAGGGAAACTCTAAAACATTTTCTCTGAATATTTATGGCATATACCTTAAATACTGTAAAATCTGATAAATAAGAGTATGCGCTTATATTTATTTTAGTGACACTTTTACGCGCTTATTATTGGTAAGTGCTCATACTGAACCACTGAACTATGCGCCTATATTTGATATGCCTATTTTAACACCTTCATAAATGCTTATCTCGGTCAAAATACGAAAGTAAAATACTAGTACTAGTACCGACATGCTCTGTTTATTTTATAACTGAATTCACAAATACGAAATTTATGAAATGTAAACAATAAAAACATGAAAAAGTTCAATTATAGTTCAACATATATTGCGCGTGACATAGTTTTAGTTAATGTACACTATATGGCTATCCGCATTTTTCTTTGTTGCTCTTTTTTTAACACGAGTAAGATTTCCCTTTTATACGAGTTTTATCCATGTTTGATGAACACAGAATGGTCACAAACAGACTGTTAGGTATAACAACTCGAGCAATATACTAGCATCTTGTTTGTGTTTACAGTTGCTAAAAATCATTCAAACAGCATGATTATTGGAAGACAATTACACTTCAATAGATGTGAAATACTAGTATAGGTCTCACTGAACACTTACCTCCCTTACATGACGGTAGCAAGATTATTACGCCAAATAAATTAGAGCTGTGTAAAGCGGTTGGGCAATTTTTTTGTTAAAAATGCATAATATGTCATATTTCTATGTGCATAAGGGAACATTGGAACATTTTCATGAGTTCTGAAATGTTTGGGTGACATTTGGAACTGTTTGATGATGCTATAATAGTTTAAAGATGCGTATTGATACATTGCAACAAATGGGCAGAATTGTCAGAAATGAATGGGTGTTACCAAACCATCGAAATTGTGAAAAAGCAACCCGGTCAACCCCATATTTTTTTTCTGCATATTTGGACCAACAGAGGACTATCTATGGGAATAAGGCACTTTTAGAACCATTGGTAATGTATCCAGTTCCAGAAGTGCATGTCTCTCTATATAGTTATACAAAGTTAATTGGTATACGATATATATTTGATGATGACAGGCTACTCAACAGGTAAGAACAATTGTCACCTTTATACACAATACTACTTATTACGGTATTGTTAAAGATCAATATGCACAATTAAAGCAAAATAATACAATGAAAAAAACATATACTTACTTATGAATTAATATTCATAAACATATCAGCAGCATTACATGATATGACAAATCGTGATGAGATATTATTAATGAATAACTAATTGCAATTAGTTCTAGTTTAACAAACCAAAATTAATCAATTGAAAGAAAGATAAACTTCAACAAGTTTGTGTGAGGTGAACATTAAACGTTTAACGTCTCCTCACATGCGATATATGTCTCAATTCTTTTATTTACACTTACTCAGTTAGGTTCATATGAACAGCATAAGCATCAATATACACATTTCTAAATTATCATGACATAATGGCAATATGTAATAAACGAACATACAAGCATAGCTTAAGGAAACGGCTATGTAATAATGTTAATATTAAATATCAATTGTTAGTATAAATAATCATATAGATAGTAACGGTCAATGAATTCATAATACCTGCAATAAGTTTTAAGAGCATAATCTCGCCTGACCCCTGTAATATAATAACCATCTTTTGTGTATTACGTTATCTGGAATGTAACGTATGTTACTTGTGTCAAATTTCACGTGCGTCTATTGTGATACTCATTTTAAATGGATAACTGAGGGTCATTAAATTTCTCCCGCGGTAAGTGCGCTTTTAAAACTTGTATACATATACCACCAATGTACAGTCTTCAAATGGCTGTCATGTTAAACATTTTACTTTTTCACATATTTCAATATTTTGTCGATAAATAAACTTAGTTTTTTTTAATTCTGTATGGGCACGTATAATTAAATTGTTTTATATATTTTTTCTTACAAACTGCTAGTTCCGGGAATACTAAAAGATAGTGAAACTCATCACCCAGTTCATTACACGTTAAGCATTTCCTTTCGTGTATGGGTACACCTATACATATAAACATCAGAAAGTGAGAGAGCAAACTGAATACAAACAGATGGAGCCAATCATGTTAATTTGAAGAAAACATTCTGAATTTACATACACGCTCAATTTGGTTTTAAAGCAAAATATAGCACTGTTAATGCGATATTTATTTATTTTTTATAAATATGCAACTGAAAAAACAAGAAATTGTATTGTTGCTTTATTGATCTAATGCAATGTTTTGATTATATTTATAGAAATGCTCTTTGGTCAAAATTAATAAAGCAGGTTATTCGGCCGTTGTATGATAATGTCAAATTGTGTGTTAAACATATGATAACTTATCAGATGTTTACATTTGTGAAGCTGGACTGTTACAAGGGGAGATAATCTCATCAATTTTATTTTTTAAGGTCATTAAGGATGTTGAAGTTTTTCTTCGACGTGATCAAAATACAGGCCTGACTTTAGATCAACTTTCTACTTATCTATTGCTTTTTTGCATATGATGCTGTTATATTCTCAGAAACAGCAATCGGACTTTAAATGTCATTAAATAATTTAGACGCCCATAGCACTAAATGGAAACTAAATGTAAATGTAAATAAATTGAAAACGAAGGCTGTGTTATACAGAAAGGGGGAACTCTTGATAAAAATGATGTTTTAATTATTGAGGGGAAGAATTATAAATAGTCTCTAGTCTTAATTATTCAGGGTGGTTCTAACAAGTGGGGGTTCATTTTAAAGTACTACATAAGCGTTGGCGGTGAAAGCTTTGAAAGCTATAGGTTCTTTGTTTAATATAACAAAATTTTTAGAAGTACCAATAATAATGTTGAGTTTAATTTAGGCTTATGTACTTAATGTTAAAATGTCAAGAAATGGTTCAACGTTGTATAGCGAGTAAGGTAGATACATATTGTATATGACCTTTTGTACAAGAAAGATTTCTAAACAGACATTTTTAAAGTTGGATGTGTTAAGCATTATACAAATGAGTTGCTTATTGACAAGCTAGATCAGACTGATTGAGTAAGTGTTTTTATTCTGATAATGACAATAGTTCTTGATTAGCTTCAAAGATATTTTATGTCAGTTTTGAATTCCGTTGTTCCCGCGAAAGAAATTAGACTTAAACAGAGAACTGAGCCTGGGGTGTCATCTGAGAATTTATTTTTTTAATAAACTTAGGGATTCGTATTTGTACAAATTCAGAAAGCATAGTAGTCATGAGGACTATTCATTGTATTGTAAATATAGCAATAATGTTCAAAGAGATGTTAGAAAGGCAAACTCTACTTAATGTTCTGATCAAATATCTGAAAAAAGAAATAATTCTAAGAGTTTGTGGCAACATTTAAAGCAGTTAGGTTATAAATCTTATAAAGGTCGAAATGTCAATGAAGTTTTAAATATTGCCATAGTCCTAAAAATAGCAAATCATGTTAATGACTTTTGTTACCATAATAGCTTCAAGTAGTGTTGATATATAACCTTATCCTAGTAAATTGTTTGATCTGGACTCAAAAACCTGGACAGATTTTTACAAAATTAGAAATTCTAGCAACAACAGATTTGTTTTAGAGTTATTTGTTAACAGGGTATCTAGGAATTTTAATACATCAAAAAGTACTTGTTTAGATGAAGTCATTGCCAGATGTTTGAAGGATGCTGCAGTTTTGGTTTTAATTTGCCAATTACATTTATTGTTAATAGGTCAATCTCAGAAAAGTGTGTACATTACATGAAAACAGCTATGGTAAAACCATTTAGTAATTTAAGTAGTATGTCTAAAATTCTAGAAAAGTATGTTCATATGCAACTTGAGAACTTCATAGTTGACAACACTTTATTGTATGAATTGCAGTTAGGTTTAAGCAATTCATCTTCTACTGATACTTGCCTTGTACACTTAATGAACCATGCTAGAATCAATAGTGCCAAAGGACTAGTATATGCATGGTTATGTTAGATTTACAAAAAGCTCTTGATACAGTTGATCATCATATTTCATGTGGTAAACTAAACTTAATGGGGGTCACAAATACTGATTGGTTCATGTCTTATTTAAAAGGAAGAAACCAAACTGTTGGAGGGTAAACAATGTATTTTCAGAGTATAAATCTGAAACATGTACCACATGTAGCATCTTAGCCGCTCTTCTATTTTTGTGCTATGTAAATGACAAATTATTAGCATTGACCCCGAATGTAAATAAGTTATATATGCTGATTATTTTAGGTCACAGTGATTAAAGTGTTATTTCTTCTAAGCTTGGAAGTGTGTCAGAGTCTTGCTTATCTTTACTAGTCCCTACATCTTGGTGAAACTGAATGTGTTATCTTGGTGAAACTGAATGTGTTATCTTGGTGAAACTGAATGTGTTAGAGTGTTGCTCATCTTTACTAGTCGTTAATAAGCTGTCCCTACATCTTGCTGAACCCGAATGTGTTATTCTTGGTAAAAAAAAAACGCAGTTTAAAGCAAGATAGGGATTTTAAAATTGTTTGCGATGGATATATTATTGAGTCCACGCAGTCTGTGAAATATCTAAGTCTTATTACTGATAATTCTTTGCCAGGTAAAACTAGTGGAAACAGTATTGTGAGTAAGGTGATTTGCTGTATTAATTGTTTGTATAGATAAGCCGGATTCTTAGAAAATATTCATGTTCTGCACTGATACAATGTCATTTGGACTTTTCATGTTCTACTTGGTACCCAATCTTAAACAAAGGCTTAAGAAACAAACTCCAAATTTGTCAAAATAAAAGTGTTAGATTCATTGGTATGGGACTTAGAGAAAGTGTAGGCAATGGTAGTCTTGCTGATATGTCTTTATTAAATGCAGAAAATAGAAATAAGCAATTACGTCTTAATCATGTTTTAAAGTTGTAAATGACAGTGTCCTTCATATATGAAATAAAAACTTTGTTTTGTTAAAGATGTGCACTCTTATTACGCAAGTGCAAATATATATAATTTCAGTGTTCCCAAATACTATGGTAAAGAGAATGTAACCTCTTTACAGTGCAATCAATGATTGGAATGCATTATCTGCTGATAGTAAGACAATTAATAAATTAGTCACTTTAAAAGTTCTGTCAAATACCCATTTATTCGACATAGCTAGGAAACCATAGTTTATTTAATATTACACTTTTGACTATATAATTTCAATGTTTTAATGGTAATATCTTTATACTAAATTCTTGATAATAGTACTATATTTGTAAACGACAAATATATCAATGAAACATTCCATGTGGTAACTTCCACATTCCAAAGTCGTCAAAGTTATACATTGCGTTTATTTAATTAAATTGCATTTCTTGTAATGTATATTCCTAACGTAAGTATAATACCAAGTACCTCATTGGAAATAAGCCTTCGGGCTTCATGGGCAATTCAAGGTTATTACACATTATTTTGTATGTCCAATGTTGCATTGATTGACTAACTCTTTGAGATTTGCAATTCATTTATTAAGTTACCGTAGTTTCTACTGTATATTTTATTGTGATAGATCAGTAACTGTTTTACTGTGGATTCTGCGAAAATAATAATATTAAAATTGCATTCTGTGATACTTTATATTTAATATTTTGCAATACTCATTTAATTTTATATATTATGGCTGATAGTTGATTTTTAAGGAACTAAATAAATAAAGGATTTTGTATTTTTAATTTATAATAGGGCCTATTGTATTGTTGTAATTATTGAGAATCTAAATATTATGTATAATCCATTTTATTGGATGGATGGATGGATGGATGGATGAATCGATGGATGGATTGATCGATGGATTACTGTAATGAATGCATACATGGACAATCATAACAATATGTACATTAAATACAATTAATGCAGACATGAGGCATAGTGAGTCATTATGGCATGCACATTACCACCAAGGATAACACAAAAAAGAGTAAACTCTTATTTCCAGTGTGGCCCTTTGTGTTGTTAGCATGACATATAGAGGCAATCAGTCAAAACCAAATTAATTATCATAGAAATTGATTGCATAATACTTGAACTTTGTTAAGAATCAACTAGACTATCACATGCAGTATTAGTATTAAGTTGATTAAACATATAACTTTATATTTTAAATTTAATTTATCACATTTTAAAATAAATATCACATAATAATGCATATATATATAAACGATGAAAGAATGTGATTAAAAATTATGCTAGGTAATCGTGAAAATGAGGCTTAATTTAGCAGCCTTAAACAAACAAATTTCTCAATCTGAGTGATATTGGCAGGTAAACTGTTCCGCAAAATGTATCCTCTGTACATAGCAGAAGGACTTCTAAAATAAAGATCCAAACCCAACAGGCATAAACATCAATTTGTCAGTGGAATTTTCTAGAAATACACACGCCATGTTTTGTAACGTTCTTTTCAATAAAATCATAATAAAAAAGATTAAAATAAAGAAATATATTTTATCGCTCATTTTTTGTAACCAAACGCTCTTTTTGTCTTTTCCGTAAAAAAATCATTTTCGCTAGTCTCAATGAACTTTGGGAACCAGGCCTATCGACTACTTCCGGTATAAACACACGTGAAATTGTGCAATTTTGTGAAGGTTTGACAGTTGAAGATAGGTTATTGCCTCCCAGTTACAGTCGTATTTATAAGTATGCTATTCGTTTTAAGTTTTTCATAATACGAAATAGGTAAAACATATATCGAAAGAGCACTTAATTGCTCAGTAATGGCATTTTTATCTTTTGTAGATTGGTATCCAGCTGCAGGGACTTGTTCCGAAAATTTATTTAGTTCATATTTACTAAAAATAATTTCGGGACAAGCCCCTGTGATCTAGTCATAGGTGCTTATGTCGTCTAAACAGCTTATTGAATGAGATGACATGCTGCAGTTTAACGTCATAGGCCCTGTCATTAAAACAAACAAGAAAATAAGAGCCAAAATGAAAATGTAGTTTAGCAACGTTGTTTTGGCTTTACATACCATCTATAGCTAAAAAAAAATTCACCAAAACGTTATAACAACCCATCAAATAAAAAATGTAAATAAAGACGTTACTGAACAAAAATCAATATAAAGTTCAAGGTTTGTAGACGTTCTTTTAGTCTGGATTTCCCCCATCAATAACCGCCATTTTGAATGTGGTGGTGTCACATATTTATTTGCAAATATTCAAATGACGGAGGTCAATCGTGTTTATCTTTTGCGAACAGCAGACTACAGAAATGGACGAACTTGATTTTGTGTTTGCTCAGGTTGAGCATGTTTTATCTATTAAATTTAAATCTGAGCGCAAAAAAAGGTCATAACCCATTTAATTGATGGCGCATTTCTTACATTCTTTTCATTTGAGGTTGCTGATCTAAATGAATAATGCACTTGTAGTTAGTCTTAATCGTTTGGTTTAAGTGGTAGGTATTGTAACAGATTTGGTTGAAAACGACTGATTGGCCCTAGAGGGAATACCGAAATCTGAGCTCTATACATAGATCTACCTGTGATCCAGTATCTTCAATCCTCTCTCCTCCGTCACACTCGACCATGTTCCCACTCGACCATGTTCCCACTATGTCCTCAGAAATTGGGTGAACACAGTAAGAACTTATATAACTCAGTAGAAACCAATAAGGACATGGAGCGGTCTCCAAGGATGTGGTCAAACTCTGGACATATCAAAACAACACATAGTGAGGACATGGCCGAATCAATATGCAGTAAGAACTTAATAAGAACGTAGTAACGAGGGCTTTGACATAGTATCAACATAACTAAAACCTAGTAGGGACTTCATTGACATAGTACAAGCGTGGCGCTGACGGGAAAGATTGCATGGTGTACTCACTGCATTGCTTCTGGGTTGTAAGTGTAGTAAGCGAGTGGTTAGGGGGTGTTAAAGTCTGAATGGTCATAATAAGAATGACGTAAGGACGTAATAAGAATGCACTGGACATGGTGTGTGCGTGGTAAGAAATAAGTGGGGGCTTGTTAGACACAGAGAGAACCTGGCATGGACATAGTACTAACTTGAAAATTGCACATTTCTTTCCATTTTGACCACGTCTCATGGTCTCCATGGTCTTTGTCAGAGTGTGAGGGGGTGGGGGGGGGCATTCCTCAAGAATATTCTTGTATTTTCAGGTGACTGGAAAAAAACGAAAGACACCAGTCCTAATGACTGGAAGACAGAGAAATATTTACACTAATGATTATGTTTCAATTACTTTTTGTATCAAATATGATTTAACAGAGTTCTTGATAAGGATGGGTACTGCATATTCATTTTAATTAAAAACGATTACAAAATAATATAAAAGCATACAAAAATGCATTGAGTCTAAGGAATTACTCTTATGACAGGATATCCGTGGTGTATCGCTTTCTTTTTATTGTATATATTGTGTATTTCTGCTTATTCTGGGACATTTTACTTGATCACCAAAAACCCTGAAGATAATCAAATTAACTAGAAAAGAAGACTGGTTTCCAATTTCATTTAGTATATGACTGTATGCACTCGGGATTCAGACTACGGGGAAGGCATAATACTAAATCACGGCTACATTCCGGCTGCACGGAGACGGCAATTGTGGCATGTGTGACAATGGCTATGTTGTTTAAATGCACCAATAACAATAATTATGGATTGCAATTTAAGAATGTATGATGGCGTTATCGGTATTCGATCACTTAAGTTTCACCATTAATTGTTTCAATTGTAAACTGATGTTGATACTAAATGCTTGTATATACCGTTAAAATAACTGTAACATTATAATTTTCTACCATTGAACATGATGTAGTGGTCCTGTGATAATTTCAAACTCTTTTTTTAATTTTTTTTATGAGAAATATACCCCCTTATTACAACAAGGACTTATGGAGAGAAGGAAAAGCAACTGATGTAGATGTTATGAATGCTCACATATTCGCACCAAAATCTTGTTTTCAAATATCTTAACCCTTTACTTCATATAAACACCTTTGGACACCTCTAATATAGACGCCTTTGGACACTTAATATAGAATGCTTTTGAATTATTGGGTGAATTATGCTTATATTAACTGACAGAGTGGAAAAACAGTGCAGGAAGTGTTCAGATTGCTCACGAGCAATCTGAACTCTTCCTGCACTGTTTTCAAAGGCCTTCTGTGATTGTGATCTATGTAGTAAAGGGTTAACTTCCATTTATCTCAGAAATACAAATTAAAAATCATTTGGTTTTTTTCAGTCACTGGTATTTCCCCAAATTTACCTTAAAAATTCTCCTATTTGCAAAATGTTAGTATTTACAAACTGTTTCCCCTGAAAAGTTTAAAAATCATGCTGTTTTTCCAATGTATGAAAATGGTTATTACTGTTAAAGTGCTTCCTGAAACTTTGTTAACCGTTTACTTCATATATATATATATATGCCTTTGGACACCTTATATAGAATTATTGGGTGAATTATGTTTATAATAACTGACAGAGTGGTAAACAGTGCAGGAAGTGTTCAGATTGCTCGTCACATGCAATCTGAACTCTTCCTGCTCTGTTTTCAAAGGCGTTCTGTGATTGGTGCGGGAAAACGTGTATCTATGGAGTAAAGGGTTAAAAAGTTCTGTTGTAATGCTGTTTCTAAGGTGTTCTTGACATGTGATCACCATGGACATCCAGAAACCTAATAACAACCTTTGGCAGCTGAAGCAATGCTAGCCATAGAATCAGTAGCTGCATTTGCTTTGGAAATGACCTCATCTGGAATTGAATTCCAGTCGCTTTCAGTGTGGTGTTGGCTTTTTTTCTGATCACTTAAAGCAATGGCCTCTATAGAAAGATAGGAACTAGTCTTAATTAAGAACAATCCTGAGATTAATAGAAGTTAATTGAAAACAAGATTTCGGGGAGATATTGCGTGAATACGGGAGCACTCACAAAATCTCAATCAATTGCTTTTTCTTCTCTTTGTAATTCCTTGCATAAAGGCAATGTGCGGAGGATTGTTATACATGCTGGAAAAATAAAATTATTTTTAAAATGAAAACAATGCATCTTTGGACTTTTTCTAAAATAAAACAAATCAATGTTTTCCCCAGATGATGTCATTAGCTCTGATTTTGTCTAGTTATTATAGCATGGGGCAGTTAGAAGGCATGGACTATTTGAATAGAAATATACTCAGAAGTTTCTTCTTATTTAACTTTTCTTCAAAATCAAATTATAATAAATTGCACATAAATATTTCAAATACATTAATACATATTTTTAAAGGTTATCGTTGCTTAAGAATTTTAAGAAGCCTATAAATTTTGCCCTTAATCATTTTCGTACTGGAAAGTGCTGACCGTGACAGACATTATACAGCAGACAACAGTATCTCTTGGATTTACCAAACAACTTGAAGTAGAACAAATTGAGCATGATTTGTCTAAGTTGTAATAACTTATTTCAAAACCATAGTAAAATAAACTAGACCTATCACTGTAGTGATGAATACCCCCGAACGCCGCCATGACAGAAAATGGTTAACCATTGTATGAAGTTTTATTAAATTATATCCAATAGTTTTAAAGTAATGCTCCAGACAAAAGAAATTCTTAATAAAAGAGAATGTTATGGATTGAGTTGTTTGTATTGTTAATTTTTTTATGGTTTTGTTAAAATTAAAAACGGTCTTTTTATTTATTGTGCAGTGTACAAGCTTTCATGGCAATCAATAAATGTTATACTTTTTCGAGTTATGTTGAGGGACAACAATTTCATGGATAAGAAACAAACAAGAGCACTAGGAATACAATATCGAACCTGCTTTGCTCGAACTCCATGTATTCATCAACTTGGTTCTTTCATGAACTTTATTAACCTGTTATCACTGATGGCTTTAAAAGTACTTTAAAAGTACTGCACCAGACAAGGGAAATATATCAAAGGGCAATTACTCTGTAATTAGCAAGAATAGAGTTAAGTTTCTTGTACACTGCACTTCCTGTCATTATATTTTACCATTGTATGAAGTTTGATGAAATTCCATCCAGTACTTTAAAAGTAATGCTCCGGACAAGGGAAATATATCAAAGGGAAATAACTCTGTAATTAGCAAGAATAGAGTTATGTTTCCTGTACACTGCACTTCCTGTCATTATATTCTACCATTGTATGAAGTTTGATGAAATTCCATCTAGTACTTTAAAAGTAATGCTCCGGACAAGGGAAATATATCAAAGGGCAATAACTCTGTAATTAGTAAGAAGAGAGTTATGTTTCTTGTACACTGCACTTCCTTTCATTATATTCTACCACTGTATGAAGCTTGATGAAATTCCATCAGGTACTTTTCAAGTTATGCTCCGGACAAGAAAAAATATCAAAGGGCAATAACTCTGTAATTAGCAATAATAGAGTTATGTTTCTTGTACACTGCACTTCCTCTCATTATATTCTACCATTGTATGAAGTTTGATGAAATTGCATCCAGTACTTTAAAAGTAATGCTCCGGACAAGGGAAATATATCAAAGGGCAATAACTCTGTAATTAGCAAGAATAGAGTTATGTTTCTTGTACACTGCACTTCCTGTCATTATATTCTACCATTGTATGAAGTTTGATGAAATTCCATCCAGTACTTTAAAAGTAATGCTCCGGACAAGGGAAATATATCAAAGGGCAATTACTCTGTAATTAGCAAGAATAGAGTTATGTTTCCTGTACACTGCACTTCCTCTCATTATATTTTACCATTGTATGAAGCTTGATGAAATTCCATCCGGTACTTTTCAAGTTATGCTCCGGACAAGAAAAAATATCAAAGGGAAATATATCAAAGGGCAATAACTCTGTAATTAGCAAGAATAGAGTTATGTTTCCTGTACACTGCACTTCCTCTCATTATATTTTACCATTGTATGAAGCTTGATGAAATTCCATCCGGTACTTTTCAAGTTATGCTCCGGACAAGAAAAAATATCAAAGGGCAATAACTCTGTAATTAGCAAGAATAGAGTTATGTTTCTTGTACACTGCACTTCCTCTCATTATATTCTACCATTGTATGACGTTTGATGAAATTCCATCCAGTACTTTTCAAGTTATGCTCCGGACAAGGAAAATTGCGGACAGACCGACAGACCGACCTCAGGGTGACTCCAGTATACCCCCTCAAAACTTTGTTTGTCGGGGGTATAATAAGTTTAAACTAACAAATTGAGTGCTTAAATGCTGCATCAGAAAAAAGTTTCAAATATATAAGAACAAACAAAAGCAAATACTAATGTTCATGTGTTGAGACACAAGTCAGTGTGTCAGCACCATCTAGTGGTAACTCAATGTTAAAAAAGATCAACAATATGTGCACCACTATAATGGATCAAATAAAAAAAAATCATTTGATACATCACACTGTATATACATTAAATTTTTAAGAGGGCAATCTACTTTAGTTTAAACTGGGCACGTTGACGAATTCAGGAAATCCTTTTCAATATATTTTTTTTGCATTTTTAAAAAGATATACATGCTTATGGCATTAATGGTCTCATTGAATTTATATAGTCATGATATATTGTGAGAAATGTTTTTTGCATTTTTTTTTTGTGTCTGAGCATTCAACAAGAAGTCTTCCCTAGCGCATTAGTGAGGATAAATCATTTGATTGCTAAGACCAAACAGGTCAATATTTGCACTATACATGGATCTGTTCTTTACTTCCAAGCAATATATTTATTTTCATATTAATTCATTCAGGAACAGGAGATGGAGATGGACGAGGATGACAGTGATGAGAGCCAAGATGTGGACCAAATGGAACTGGAGATAGCTCTGTATTCACAAATACATTTTGAGGAGAATGTAGGAGAACTGTTACAAGATGAAGACAGCCAGGATAATGGCAGTTTTAACATTAATGTGGAAGGAAATACCAAAACAGGATTTACAGCTGATGCAACAACAGCCGGGTATCTACTCAGCAAGAGTATACATGAAAAATACTGTGATGTTAGTGACACTGATAGCATCGAGGATCCTATTAAGAATAAAACAGTTGAAAAGGAAGAAGTGATGCAAAGTGTCCTTGAAGTTAATACAGACAATTCTCAAAAGAAGCATTCCGGTATAGGCAAGAATTTAGATAAAGAAAAAGAAGGCAGTGTTACTGAACAAAAGAGACCAACTGTAGGTGACTGTGAGAGTGATGATGGCAGTATTTATGGCATTCTCGGTGAGCAGGCAGATGAGGATGAGGACATTCATGTAAATGTACTGGAAGATCAGTTGCCATTGTTAAAGGAGACTTTCAGTAACCCAGCAGGTAAATTGACACATATTTTCTGGATATTGTAATTGGAGCTATCTAAAATTAAGTTCAAATGGTATTTTAATCTCATCTCTTTGGAAAAATAAAAAGAGCTATTGTCTTGACCGTGGCATCAGCATCGTTGCTGCTGAAGTTCGGTTAAAGCTTTATGTTTCGCTCAGCTTTTTTTCTATTTCTCTACAGACTACTTCTTCTGTATATTGACCAAACTTGACAAATGTATCCATATTATGTTATATATATCTAAGTTTGCATAGTTAGTCTCTTAAATCTTCCGATTCGATTTAAGTTTTTTGTTTTGCTAGGGGCTTGAGTTTTTAAAAAGTTCTATGTTTAGTGATTGCCTTGTGTTCATTGTCCATCAGTCATCCATCATCCTTTTATCATTAAAATTTGCTTCAAATGACTTCTTCTCTGAAACCTTTCAATAGATTTTCACCAATTTTGTTGCAAAATATACTAAAAGTCTTACACAAAGCTTTCTCAGATTGGTTCAAATCATTACCTCGGAATTTAAATTAATTTAAAAAAAAAACAACATAATTCAGTATAGTACATACATGTACTTTTATTGCAGCATTTTCCGGTGATATGCGTCATATACTGTGGACATTGTTCTTGTTTCATGTAACATTAGCATGTAAACCTTGTATTAACTTATTTTGATTCTGTGGTTATAATAAACTTTTAAAGCATTTCCTGTCTGATGTTTGCAGAGTCTTTGAGTGGCAGTGTAAAGGTGAAATTTTAAGGACAATGTGCTCTCTATTTAGTGTCGCTTCAACAATTTTTCACTCGCATCATGATGGTGTCTACTTGAGACAGGATTCTAAGTCACCCAGTCACATTATTCTCACACTGGGCTGGCCAAACCTAGAACTATCCTCTAAATGCTAAGCTCCAAGTGTGGAAGCTTCTAGTACCACTTTTTAGCTCGCTGGGACGAAGTCCAAGGAGAGCTATTTTCATGACGCCGGCATCGTCTGCATCGTCTGTAGTCACCCAGGTTAAACTTTTGCGTTAAGGTTTAAGATATCTATGCAACCACTCATTGGATGTGAATGAAACTTTGCATGTGTGTTCATCATCATCAATGGAACACACAGAGACAAGAACCATAACTCTGGATTGCATTTTGGCACAGTTATGGCCCTTTTTGGACTAAGACACCCAGAGGCGAGCTTTGTTGGTCTTCTGACAACTCTTGTTAAGTATTTGGTATGAACTGCCTGGGGAATGAACCCATGACCTTCCACATGTGAGGCGGACGTTCTACCCCTAGACCACCACTTCGGTTTAATACTGAATTTTATATAATTGTGATTTCACTACTGATGAGAGGCTGAAATTGAAATCATGAAAATATTTATTTAAGCATGATAGTTTTCTTTTAATTTCTAGGAGGCCTTACTGAAGTTGGAGAGCAGTCTAGGCCCTATGTTTATTGACAGTTGTATATTTCAGTAACAACAAATGCAGCAGAGAGTAAAGATTGGAAGATAAACAGAAGTGACAGTAATTTGGGTGGGGGACAACGTTCACGATATTACAAACCAATTCGATGTCTCAACTGTAATGAAGTTGGCCACCTATCCAAGAACTGTCCCAAACCTAAGGTCAGATATACAAAATAACGATAGCATGCCTGATAAATGCCCCTTCACTGTAGCAGTTGCACTACCATAAAACCAGTTTAGTAGGCATAAGATCTGCCAAAACACAGAAAAAAGGTCATATTTGCTTGTCTTTATTAAATTCATACAAGATTTCAAAAATCTAAAAGCCATTTGACCTTTTATATATACAATTGGCAGGCATGAAAAATATGAAAAGACAGGAATTGGCATATCTAAATATGAAAAAATGAATTGCAGTTCAAAATCGAAATTTTTGAAACTCTTGGTGTCTGAAACATTGAAATGTGTTGTTGGACTGATGCTGTAGCCGTAATTGCCGTGCATCAAAATATCCATATATCGAAAACAGGTCAACTCGAAATCTTGCAGGTCAAAACCCGATGGTACACTTGTATTGAATCTCTGTCAAGTTTTGCATATTTTCCACAACTGGCAAAAGAAAAATTGAAACAATTGAATGTACCAATTGTGACATGATGTTTATTGTATATATACTTTAATATATAACTGGTCACTGTTTTAGATTTTTGATATCTTGTCTCGTTTGAAAATAAAGACCAACAGTAGATGACCACCTACCGGTACCTTTGTTTCCTTTGTTTTGTCCAATCTTACATATTACAGGATGCCTGTCCGTCTGGTTTTATATAATTAAGCAGTACTGTCGGTATGGTGACAGAGTATTTCCTAGGCGTGCGTAGATACATTCGTGGAAACCAGATAACTTTACATGTATGTTAAAAGGGAGTTATCTGGCACAGTGGGTAATGCAGTTGGTATAGTGAATGTAGCATTGGATGTTGGATGAAGTGTTTACAGTTGACAGTGGTGTTTGAAAACTTCTATTTTCTTTATTCAAAACCTAAATTGAGTAAACATGGAGACATTTTCTGGTTGCTTCCAGCATGTTACAGGCATATCTTCTCTGCTTTGAATTTTCACAAAGCGGGAGACGCTTATTTGGGTCTGTTCATCCATCTGTCTGTTTGTCCGTCTGTTCATCACACTTTGG
The DNA here is from genome assembly GCA_029582155.1 of Panopea generosa. Classification (NCBI taxonomy): domain Eukaryota; kingdom Metazoa; phylum Mollusca; class Bivalvia; order Adapedonta; family Hiatellidae; genus Panopea; species Panopea generosa. The sequence continues at coordinate 13,566,306 of CM055895.1, read as the reverse complement.
TTTCCATGCAAGTGGTTGTGACTTTTGGCATTGTAGAGTTGTCTCCCTTCAATTTGTGAAAAATCATCACTGGTTTCTGTGGAATAACCTAAGAATGTCTAAATCAATTATTTTAAAATTATATTACAATGTTTATAATGACAAAACACAGGCTAAGTTTGATTTTCGGGGTTGTGACTTTTGGCATTGTAGAGTTGTGCTCCTTTAATTTGTGAAAAATCATAATTTCGGTCCAACTGTCACACTTTTTTTGGTTTCTGTGCAATAGCTTAACAATGCCTGAATCCAGTCTTTTGAAATTTAAATACAATATTTACAATGACAAAACAATGGCTAAGTTCAATTTTAGGAGTTGTGGCATTTGACATTCTACAGTTATGCCCCTTTAATTTGTGAAATATCGTATTTTTGGGGGCTTAATGCAAAGCAGGGAACATAAATTCCTGAATTTGCTTGTTTATTTTAATATAACATGAGTTATGCCCCTTTTTAAAAAATATAATTTTCCATTTGGTGTTCGCTTAGTAACTCAAACATCTACTGCTTGACACTCTTTCTTTTTTTGAGTATTTAGTTAAACATGCTGACTGTCATCTCGACAGCACGTGTGTGGGAAATCTCAAATGTTCTTGATTTATAGGGAAGCTTATCATTAAGACATATATGCCATATTATGATGTTGGTGACTTGTGTAACAAACATGATATATATTTTAGAAGCAGCAGACATGCAGTTTCTGCTCCGATACCGGACATGTGATGAGGACGTGTCCACAATCTGTATGTTTCAACTGTGACGAACCCGGTCACGATGCTAAGAATTGTCCTTACCCGAGACGTAGCTGGTACAGTGTCTGCTTCAGGTGTAGAATGAAAGGACATGACCAGAGTGTAAGTTTTACTACTTAAAATTTGCAAGTTAAAAGATATCACTACAAACCTGTATTAGTGATCACCTCTATTAAGCAGTCACTTGTCTTAAGCAGCTACATTTGTTATTTCAGTTAATATGCTTTCAGAGCATATTAAACCTGCATTAAACAACAACCTGTCTTAGGAGGCCACTTTTGTTCTTCCCTCTTTGGTTTGACTGTATGTGATGTATGAACTTTGGAACATTTCACTGTAACTTAATAATTTTTGGGGTTTTAAGCTATTTGAGAAAAATATTGTCAGTCTGTGATTGAACATTAAATAATTAAAGTGTGTTGTTATAAACCACCGGTAGGCACATTCTTGTGAACAATTATTGAAAAACGTTAGTTTCGAGGCATAGGTTGATAAGAACATAATCATGAGAACATATTTACGAAATAATTACTATTCGGACATCAGAATGAGTAAATCATATTGGCGTTAAATTTTAAAGAATACACATCGCTCAATCTTATCTTTGGCCCCATTGGCTATACAATAGAATAATACAATACTTGTAATGTTCTACATGTACAAGTGAAAAACTAACGAATGTTAGCATGGTTGTCATTTCACAATAAATTGCCCATCGATTAATCATTTAAATGTGGAACTGATGCAAGAAATAATTAAATAGTTAAAGTTAATTTTGTTTGTTTAAATATTTTGCCTCATTTTAGGCCATCATTGACAATCAAATAATCAGTTAACCTAACGACTGTTTCCTGGTGTCCTGAAAGGTTAACCACTATTCGAGCACAGCTATCTCAGCAAGCAACTGATAATTTTTCCTCTTGAATCAGTGATGAGAGATAAATTTTAATTAGGCACAATGTTGTATATAGATAATCATGGAGTCTGTGGCCAGACTGGGATTTGAACTCATGACCTTTGGATTGATTATCAGACATGCTACTGACTGAGCTAACCTGGCCCAGCACCTAACTGAGATTGTCTTACCAGTCTCATAACATTCAAATAATATCTGACCCAGACCTTTTATCAAGATGAGATGCAAGAAACAATTGACGAGATAATTCTGTTTGTTTCAGCACTGTCCAGACCAGTGGAGACAGTACCACTTGACAGTAAGTAACATTATTTCTGGTGCACTAATTTTCTTAATGGTTTTGTAGTTAGACGTTATCTTCTCAGCATTGAATGTAATATTTAAATTAAATGCTAGTTTACATACTAACTTATTTCTGACAGCTGTTTCTATGAAAGCAGTGAGTTTATTATGAAACGCTCGAGTTGGCTTTCTACGTGGAACCAGCTCCCAAGTGTTGTTATTCCTTTGTTGACGCTATGTGTGGTGTATTTGAGCAAGGTATTTTATCTGTATATTTAGTTCTGGTCCACCCAGGAAGACTTCAAGCATGTTTTGTCTAAGTTCAGTGGCGTAGCTTCCTATAGGCACTGTAGGCACGTGCCTACACCTTTTTTCTTGAGAAATCGAAAAAAAAATGAAAATGCCAAAAAAAAAAATGCAATAAATCTGACCCCTACGCTACTACATTTTCCCCTTTATTAGCTCTCCGGGACAAAGTCCAAGGAGAGCTATTGTCATGACTCTGACGTTGTCGTCAGCGTAGTTTGTAGACACCCAGGTTAAACTTTTGCATTTAAGTTTCAGTTATCTATGCAACCACTCATTGGATGTCAATGAAACTTTGCATGTGTGTTTAACATCATCAATGGAACACATAGAGATAGGAACCATAACTCTGGATTGAATTTTGGCACAGTTATGGCCCTTTTTGGACTTAGACACCCAGGTTAAACTTTGAGTTTAGTTGCGTTTAAGATATCTATGCAACCACTCATTGGATGTGAATGAACCTTCACATGTATGTTCACCATCATCAATGGAATACACACAGATAAGAACCATAACTCTGGGTTGCATTTTGGTACAGTTATGACCCTTTTTCGACTTAATTTTTATCAGTTTTTTATCAGGTGAGATATCTATGCAACCACTCATTGGATATGAATGAAAATTTGCATGTGTGTTCACCATTATCATTGAAACACACAGAGACAAAAAACATAACTTTTGGTTGCATTTTGGCACAGTTATGGCCCATTTTTTCATTAATTTTTCAGGTTAAAGTTTTTTATCACGTAAGATATCTATGCAACCACTCATTGGATATGAATGAAACTTCCCATGTGTGTTTACCATCAGCATTGAAACACACAGAGACAAGAACCATAACTCTGGGTTGCATTTTGGCAGAGTTATGGCTCTTTAAGACTTAATTTTTCGTCTGTAGACACCCAGGTTAAACTTTTGCGTTTAGATGCGTTTAAGTTTTGGTGTTTGCTTCCAATCTCAATCTTTGCCATGGTGGTGAGTTTTATCCCATTGGCAAGCTTTGTTGTCATCTGACAACTCTTGTTGAAGTAAACAAACCTACATTTATTTTGGTTATAAAACAGTGAATTCAAGGTTTATATCAAGGATAACCAGGCTCCTAACAAAACAAGAAATATATGTCAGACCACACCTATGACAGTCTAGCTGAATTTTTTTTCAATGGAACATGCCTCTAAACCCCTACAAGTGTGCCTACACATCGTTTTTGGACAAATTACACCCCTGAAGTAATAATAACTTTTTTCACAATTGAGGAAAAAATAACTAAGTTTAAAACTATATCACCTGTCATGAGGCAACTTCAGTTTAGGTCCAAGTGAGAGGATGACTGGGAAAGGTCATTCATGAGTCAAAAGTTATGGTCCCAGTTTTCGCTATCCTCAACTCAAACATTTGAAATGCTACATGGGGTCCTCTGTGGCTGAGTGGTCTAAAAATCATTGACCTCTCACCGGTAATGTCATAGGTTCAAATCCCGCTCACCTTAATACTTTAGGTCAGAAAGTTTCCCGGTTTCTTGCTGAAGGACGGTGGTTCTTCTCAGATTCAGTTGGAGATATCCCTTCACCAATAAAACTGGATACCGGTATATAATCTGAAATGTGTTGAAAATGCATTAAATCCTTTTAAAAGAAAGAAAGAAAAAAGAATGCCGCAATAAATCACCTGATGTAGCGTTTATTAGGGAATATACAATATACTGGTACATGTATTGCATTGTGGTAGGAATGTGGTAGGGTGGGACACAAAAACCTCTAGTTTTTCCAGCTTTTATCTTAACCCAATACTTTTTCATACTTTGTGATAAAAGGCTAGATATTTTATTACACATAATGCTACACATGTGCGTTTTGTAGTGCTTCACCTCAGTACTTTTATGTGTGTAGATAAATAGCTATTCTTTGCCAGATTTTTTGTTAATTTGAACAAGAATGACCAGAATTCATAAAAGAAGCAATCCTTTCAATATCAATATAAAAAGTTTGAGTAGCCAAATTTAAGTGGGTAGGTATGATCATAGTATTAAACAAATATATTTGTAAGTACAGTCAAATTACGTTTTACTGTTAGTTTACTAAAATTATATCTGTAACACTTGATATAATTGACCACTGCCTGATCATATCAAAGACAAAATAAAAAAGGTACAAGAAGCCTCCTCGCTTGACGCTCAGCATTTAGAGGATAGTTCTAGGTCTGGTTGGCTCATTGTCATTATAGTGTGACTGGGTGGGGTATCATGCCCTGTGTCTACGGCATGATACTCCGGTGTGGTAATGCTGAGAATACTGTCTCAAGTTAACATTGTCACGATATACTGAAACATTTTTGAAAGCATTGCTTAACACCATATATGAACAACAAACTTGATGTAATTGTTACTTTATTCTGTATAATTCAGATAAAACCTGGAAGTGTTAAGTCAGAAAAGAAGAAAATAACAAAGAAGATATACTGTTACAATTGTTCTGAGGAAGCTCACTTTGGACATGTAAGTATGACGGTGTCAAAGTCTATAATTCTGTTTAAAACTTGTATCTATGTTGTCATGGTAATAAATGTATACATTAAGCTACAGGCAAACTGCATGTAGATACTAATTGTTATAAAAGTAGGGAATAGTGATAAACTGATGCCATGACTACTAAACATGTGTTTACATTCTATTCTTATTGTATACCAAAATTCAGTGGATGCCATGACAATTATAGGTATAATTATTAACATGTAAGACGTGCTTGTCAACCTATTTCATAATTTAAACCCAAACTTGACCAATTCTGTGACGCCATACAAACAGTACCAACGCCATACAATTAGGACAATTTCAGACACCATATCATATACATTTGTAAAATGATAACAACTGATTTATCTCTGCTTGATACACATGAAGGAACTTTTCACACTACATATACTGTTGTCTTTAATAGCTTTGAACATCAAAACGTCAATACAGTTTAAAATATGAGATGTTTGTCAACATATCCAGTTTATTGGTGAAGGAAGACCATGGAATGAATCCGAGTATAACCACCAAAGTTTTTGTAGCGAGTGAGATTCAAACCTTCATCTATGGCAGTGAGAGGTAAATGATCTTGTGATGGCACCTTGAGACCATTCGGCCATGAAGTGCCCTTGAATTGGTCAATTAGAACAGAATGCACTGTAGATAATTACAGACCTTGTTGATCATTTTTTTTTTGTCTTGTACTAAAAGAATTTCTTTTTTTTCCCAATTAGGAGTGCGAGGAGGACAGAATGACCAGATATGTCCGTGTGAACACTCCCTTCATCTGCAGGTATCAGTCAGTCAAGGAATATGAACATTCAGGTAAACTCCTTTCTGTACTGGGTGTTTAAGTCATAGCTAAACGAATGCAGTTATAGAATTATATGCATTTTTAGAATGTGCTAAAATAAATACAGTCGAAACTCGTTATCTTGATATTGCGATATTTGGGGGACTTTCATAAAAGATTGAGATATTCGAATATCGACATAGATTTTGTTTCAAGTTCAATACTAAGTGTTGTCCGTCATATATCAGTTGTACTTTTGCTTTCATATTTGGTCAGTGCAGTAGAACTACACTGTCATAATAAATACTCATATCCAGGACCTTCTTCAAATTACTTGGCAGTGTGAGATATAAGTATGAGCAGATTGATTGAATCATTTGATATTTATACCATTTACACCCAAATTCGATGACACGATGTTTGCACCATTCTGTCAGTCATTAAAACCTACACCTTTGCCGTTGACTGGTAATTAGTGTTGCATCTTAAACAAACTGTGAATAATAGCACACATAGATCTTCACACGATGTGGAAAAAACACAATATTATGTCAATAATTATTATATCTAGACAAACATTCAATTAAAGGTGTGAAATGATCAATGGGGAACTAAAACTGGGATTGGGATATCCAAAATATCGACACAGACAATATTGAGTAAAAAGGAATATATTTACATATTAAAACAAAGAAGTGTTAAAATTGGGGATGGCAAATAAATATCGACACTACCAGAATATTTACGTGAGCAATATCGAGATAACGACTTTCAACTGTATTGACAAGAAGATTGTGCTCTTCTTCAATATGTGTGGTCAAAAAATGTTACCTTTTTCCACTCATCACATTTCAGCTCATCTGAGTGAATCTACTCGTGCTGCAGGTTCTACATCGCCGTTCACAATGTCTTCAAGTGACTTCTCTGAAAAATGTTACGTTTTTAGCTCACATGAGCTCAGGATGAACTTTTGATGAACTTGATATTGGTGTGCATGATGATGCTTATAAACTCTGTATGTAAGAACAGGGCTCTAAACTTAGAAGTCACGATCCTATTGCAGGGTGAAATGGTCACAAACTCTGCTTTAAACTTTTTGTGCAAGTTATGTTTTACTGAGAATGCTTACTGCTTTCCTGGTTATTCATTGTGATCATGAATATATATTTTGTTAATTTGCAGGTGCCAGGTCTGATGAAATTGAGGAGAAGAAACCAAAAAAGCATATCAGGTTGAACGATAAAAAATTGTCACCATTTGTCACTTTGAAAAATAAAACACACGAAGAGCAAAGTGGCAGAAACAACTTTGATAAGCTTCAATTCACTGTGAAAAATGAACACTATAAGGACAGAAATAAAGATATAAGTGATACTGTACATCGTGTCAAAAATGTAAAAACAAAGAAGGCAAAGAAGGAGAGAAATGAAATTAAGAGGAAGGAAACCTATAAAAGTAAACCAGAAGATAATAATTGTACTGACAGTAAAAAAAGGAAAACAAAAAAAGATTCAGTAATAAAAGAGAAAGCAATAAAGGAGAAAAAGAGATTTGATTCATCAAATACCGGTAATAAAAATATTGAGAAAGATTTTCCACGTGCTCAGAAAAGATCAATGGACATACCTTCAACATCTCATGAAAGCAAAAGAAATAAGAAACACAGACGAGTCGACTACGCTAATTATGAAGCAGAAAATGAAAGTGGTTTTGTTGACAATTTTTGTCCGGATGATTTGTTTTCTTTAAAGAAAATAAAGAGGATAAAACAGACGTCTAATGAGGAAGCAATAGTGACTGATGATGACCTGCAACATCAGGTCTATAACAATGAATGGTGGACAGGAAAAGCGGGGAAGAAATCAAGAAGACGTAAACATAAGAAATCCAAGAATAATAACGTTCATTTGAAATGATTAATAATTAACAGTAACCAAATGGCTGATGAAACAGATATCAGATAGATAGCAGTCACAATAAAGGATATTATTGAATTTGTTAATAAGTCGGGCCCGATTAGCTCAGTTGGTTACGCGTCTGACTATCGATCCAGGGGTCGGGAGTTCAAATCCACGCCCGGCAACAGTCTCTGTGATGATTGATATACGACATTGTGTCTCATCATCATTCGTCTCTCACCGCTGATTCAAATGGGAAAGTTATCAGTTACTTGCGGAGATGGGATGTGCTCAAGTACTGGTTAGTCCCAAGAAACAGTGGTTATGTTAACTGATCGTCTGTTAGCCCTCGATGGCATAAAAATGACGCTTAATATTCAATCAATCAATTGTTAATAATAATAATGTACAGGGGTGGCTGTTGATTGTTCAGGTATAGATTCATTAAAGTATGTTGTTATTACAAGTACAATTTTCTTGACTTTAGTATTAAAAGCACAGCCAGATCAAGTTAGCTCAGTCAGGAGTGCATCTTGACAATCAGCCCAATGGGTCGCGAGTTTGAATCCCCACAAAGCGACAGTCTCTGTGATGATTAATAAACGACATTGTATCTAATTATAATTCATCTCTCACAGCTAGTGGTAAAGTTATCAGTTACTTGTGGAGATAAGTGTCGTGAAGTATTAGGTAACCTTTCTCAGGAAAGAGCAATTAACTGATTGTCTGTCAGACCTCATTGGCATAAAATGATGTTAATCATTTAATCAATCAAAAGCGAGCAAATTGGCCAACTTAAACAAGTTTCATATTTCATATACACATTACTTGCAATATCTTCTGCATCAGAAACTAAAACTCGAGATCTGGTGTTGCCTTTCAACATACTTTTCATAGAAAATACCATGTAAGACTCATTTACACATATTGGAAAATATTTCACACATTTTCTGATAATATTTTTGTTTGTCTCAGTCTGTAGTGTGTCATGATTTTCATATCTGCTTTAGTTTTGATTACGTTTCAAATTAGAACTGGGCTTTTGAAACGAGTGCTTTACAGCTAATGCAGTATTCATTCTGAACTCTGTTATATAAAGGTATAATTGGCCAATTTCTAAATTATTATACATATTAAATGATTATAACAACAGTCTGCCTGTGAAGAAACTTCAGTTTGGTATTAGCTGGTATAGTCTATATATACATGAAGCAATGTTAAATTCAGTAGTCAACTTTTATCGAGTATGGATATGTCAAAGTTCTGAAATGTCATTCTGGACTTGATGCAAGGAGAGCCATTGTCACCCATTTTGCTCATTAATTAATTTTTTTAGTAATATTAATATAAATACATGTAATTTGGTTTATAAATACTATTTATATTAGCTCAATTGCGATGAAAGCTCAGAGCTTGTATGAACTGCTCTTGTGTCTGCTTCCTGGGTAGAACCAGTACCAAGTGTTGTTTTATGAGAGGCATCCGGTCGACCGGGGGATCGAACCCGCAACCTCAAGCGTAAGCGGCACTCTATCCATCAGACAACCACCCACATTATACATTGTATATAGACACTGTATCATATTATAGAACAGAAAAACAATCGCTCTATTTAGAATAGTTTTGCTGATTACCTTTAAAGTCAAATATTTATACACACCCTTTTATTTACATGTTTGGGCTAATCCAGGAAAAAATCTAAGGTGGGGGGGGGGGGGGGTGTGAACACACATGCAAAGTTTCATTCACATCCAATGAGTGGTTGCATAGATATATTAAACTTAGATGCAAAAGTTTAACCTGGGTTTAACAGACGCCGCCGACGCCGCCAGGGTCATGGCAATATCAGGGTTTTTTTAATTAATCTTTCTGCAGATAACATTTGGACATAAAGACCCGACACCAAGATAATTTTTATTCAAATATACCCACACCCTCAAGGATTCAAATGACTATTTTACCCAACACCCCAGTAAAAAAATATGGTCCAGTTCCGACCCCTCAACCCCCTAAGATTTTTTTCCTGAAAAAGCCATTATATGAACGTAGCCAAACAACTTTTTAAACTATTCTATAATCGAAACATCTTGAATATGAATGGAATATAACAGAGAAGATCTTCCAGTTCAAGTTTATTTTGGCTCGATTGCAAAAGCTCAAAGCTTATAAGAACCACTCTAGAGTATTCTTCCTCAGTAGAAAGCAGGGCCCGATTAGCTCAGTCAGTTACGCGTCTGACTATCAATCCAGGGGTCATGAGTTTGAATCCCCCACCAGGCAACAGTCTCCGTAATGATTGATATACAACATTTGTCTCATTATCATTTGTCTCTCACCACTGATTCAAGTGAAAAAGTTATCATTACTTGTGGAGATGGGGTGTGCTCGAGTACTGGTTAATCCCAGGAAACAGTGGTTATGTTAACTGATCGTCTGTAAGCCCTTGATCGCATAAAAATTACACTAAATATTCAATCAATCAATCCTCAGTAGAACCAGTACTGAGTGTTGTTGTTTTTAGAAGAATCTGGTCACGCTAGGGATTGAACCTGCAACTATACTTCATACTGATAATCTAAAGTAAGTTTGGTGTAAATTGGTTGTGAAGTGTGACAGACAGATAAGGGCAACTCTGTATACCCCACTCATAAATGGCAGGGGCATAAATATTGAGATTCTGATGTTTATTTCTCTATCTTGAATGCAGCCCTGTTTAAAATTATAGTAGAATGTTTCCCAGTTCTGTATGTTACCTTTCCCTATTACATGTAGGTGGTTTCTTAACTCATTTTTGTTTCAAACTTTCAGGAGTAGCAATACATAATCATAGCAAAAATAAAATATTTTGTCAACATCCAACTCTCGTGGCATCAGATAGCCAGTTTTTATCAGCCCCTCAATGCACCAGAAAGATATTATGACTGTATTTAAAGATAAAATGTTATTTTTTTCCTAACTTTCTTTGTCTTATTTCCTATTTTTGCTTTTTTGTTTCATTTATCCTTGATTCTGGTCTATATCCTATTGAACATTCCAATTGCCATCTTGATTTCTATATTGCTAGAAATTGTGGGCCAACCAGTTTGCTTGGTATTTAAAAGCAATAAAACCAAAAAGCGTACTATATTTAATAACAATCAACCGCATTTTCTTCACCATTTTTGTCCATGTATGATAAGATATCACCTATAAGACTCCTGGGATTTTGTGTATAGTCACTTGTACTCTGGAATGTTGACATGTACACAGACATGTCAAAGTTAATAATCTGCTGTAGCCAGGACAATATGTCCTCCTTATTTGAAGATATATCGAAAACGTCACCTTTACCATCACCAACCGATTCCACACTCGCAAATTTTGGAGACATATCAGAAACGTCATCTTTGCTATTAACAACTGATTCCATGCTCGCAAGTTTTATTCGCTTGCATGGTTTTGAGTCTGTGACCTCCTGACAATCGTCAAATGGTAAAACGATATCACACAATGGCTCCAAACCTGCCTTAGATGTGACATTCCTCCCCACTGTTTTAATAAGTATTGCCTTCAAACTGTTTATAATATGACAAGCCTTTTCACAGACTTTCTGATCATAGTCTTGTAATGCACACAACAGGACTGGAAGGCAGAGACAAATATTGACTTTGGTAGTGGTGTCCATCGTGTTATTTGCATTTTCTCCTAGTTTACCGTCAGCATCATGGCTGTTTCTAATATTGCTATTTATCATTTGCTTCGTGTAGATTGAATTCACATGCTGCAGTTCATTTTCCAGAAAATGTTCAAAGAAATTAAGAACTACAAGTTTCACTTCCCAATCAAAATCATTAATGACCCTGATAAGGCCTGGTATAACATCATTACAGATAATCCCTGATGCTGAGCTGACTTCCGTCTTGATCAGGAAATATCTATAAATAAATGTTGCAGCAGATCTTCTTGCAAAAGCTTCAGTATCCGTATGCAGAACAGAGAGAATATGTTGGATTATTTTTTTCTGAAAAAAATATATAAGCTTGTAAGTCAAAATAATAGTATAGATACAGGTACATGAAAGTATGAGGCAGGTGGTGTAAACATATATGATGCAACACCTGCTCAAAATTTGATCAGGACTATGTTCTCTATTTATATACATCTGAACTAAAACTCGAACTGTTTTGTGGACAACCATAGAAAAGGTAACTGAAACTGGTTTTCTAAACCTTGCTAAGTTAACTTGAATAACTTTATGGTCCATAAATACGCAAAATTTGAAAATAACCTGATGTAAGATTTGGAAGATATTAAAACATGGCCGATTTTTTCACACCAAAATGTATGCGTTTTAGTTTGGCTCTTTTTAAAAATCGGAAGATGGTCCAGTTCAGAAAATATTTTTCAATTAAAATAAAACTAATTAAAGATGATAATACCTCCGACAGATCTAACTGTGTAAGAAGCGACTCCCACAATGTGCAGCACCTCAGGACGGACAGTAATGATGATATAGCTGTAGCTCTCACGTAACTCTCGCCGTCACTCACACATTGCCATATAGCCACATGCAATTTCTTCATTTCTAGCCAGGCAATCATTTCTACATTATCTGTAAATAAAAGAAAACTGATCTTATATACTGTACGTTTCCCTACATTTATCTGATTAGCTCCCACAGCAGGGCAACTTTTGAACAAACCAAATCAAATATCATTTGGGGATACTACATAAACATCAAAGCTACAGGCCCTGTAGTTTCGGAATGAAGATTATCAAAAGACAATTACTGATAAGCCCCTGCAGGACTCACACCACTATTATCTCCCTTTAGTACTCCGGACCTACAGATCAATGAGGTAGAAATAAAACTTTAGTTCTCTTTTTCTTCTTTTTTTCAGTGCTTTGTATTGCAGTGATTATTTTTTCCTACCATGTGTTGAATGGTCAGTATTTTAGAAATCACCACTTAAAAGGTGGTGCTGATACCAGATTTCTAGGCAATTCATTTCAGAATTGTTCGTTTGAACCGCATTATGGGAGAATAGTTGACATACTATTACTCTGGGTAAAAAGTTGACATACTATAACTCTGCGCAAATAGTTGACATACTATTACTCTGTACAAATAGTTGACGTACAATTACTCTCAGTAAATAGTTGACATACTATTACTCTGTACAAATAGTTGACGTACAATTACTCTCAGTAAATAGTTGACATACTATTACTCTGTACAAATAGTTGACATACTATTACTCTCAGTAAATAGTTGACATACTATTACTCTCAGTAAATAGTTGACATACTATTACTCTCGAAATTGATAGGTATCACAAAAGCACTGAATTAAAAAAAAGCTGGTCAATGTATGCTTTTTTACCTTTATAATTGCATATCTTGAACCAGTGATGAATTTGAGCCCAGACACATGCTGCAGATTTTGTTTTTTCACTGTGTTTTGGACATAAATGTTACATAGATGCGTATGAGAAATGGAATATTGGTGTGAGACAGGTAGCAGGGTCAAATCTGACCCCAGGGTCATGACAACAAAATTCATAAATTACTGAAAATCTGTAGAGAAGTTTCGGAGTTGTATGAAGCAAAAATGATCAGATGGACATGGGGGTTGAACATACAGATACCTGTAAACCATCAAGTGTATCAACACATATGGTCAGCCATCAAGTTGGTAAATTTTTGTCCATATATTTAAGTGTCTATTTCTTTTACTGAAGATATACATAACCTATGACCATCAGTACAATCATAAAATTTGGATTCAGTGACAAGCCACATGATCTTATTCAGCCACATAAAAATCTACTCTACTGACTATCACTCCAGGTGTTGTGAGTTTGAATCCCTACAAAGCCACAGTCCCTATGAAGATTGATATATGACATTGCATCCCACCATCAATCGTCTGTCACCGCTGACTTGATTGGGAATTTATTAATTGCTTGCAGAGATACTTGTCCCAGGAAGCAGTGGTTATGTTAACTGATTATCTGTTAAGTCGTTGATGGAATAGAAATGGCACTAAATATTCAAACATTTGATTCATATATGGTAGAAAGATGTATGTTGATAAACTACAGCTTAAGTTCAATTCAGTCAAAATCCCTGCATATTAATAGGTGTTTTGGGCTCTGAACTGCTGATAGTTTCTGACCTCTAAAGTCTTTATTTATGGACCAATTTTAACAGATTTTTATATTTGGCTTTATATCAACAAGAACCAGGTAAAGTTCGACAATGGATGGAATTGGCGCATATTAATTAGGTGATCGTGACTCTGACTGGCTGATGGTTTCCAACCTCTAAAATCTTTTTTGATGGACTGATTTTGATGAAACTTGATATTTAGCTTTATTGTTATCTACAATGTAGTTACAAAGTAGGGACATCTGTGTCCCATGGATGCATTTCTAGTTTCTTCAAACATTTACAGCAATTTTTCATGATATACTGCCTTCTATATAAAAAAAAAAAGTACCTGAGTAACTGTCAAGCAGCATTCCAAGAAACTCCAGAGTTGTGTCCCTCAGTTCCCAGCACACGGCACAAAGATGGCGCTTTAGTGTTTCTGACAATTCATTGGACACTACTGTTAACTCGGATGGTTGAAACAGGCACAAAATATGAGGATGCAGACATTTTACACAAGCTGTATAAGTCTGAAATATCAATTATCATAAAAATTAACAAGAGGACTAAAGCTATCACCCGATTCATTATGGCTAGTTGGGCCAGGGCAGCAATTGTGTTAAAGAAAAAGAAAAGACTATTTTGATATCTGAATTCAGAAACAATTTCACAAGAATTAAAATATAATAGCTCATTAGAGTTCATGCCTAATGATTTTATCTAAAATGGGCAGAGCATTGGCATTCACCTTATTCGATGCTCGAAAAGTATTTTTTTAGAGGTTCATCAACAAAAACAATTCAGAATAATTTCAATTTGAAATGGTTCAGTGGTTCTTGATAAGAAGGCATTTTTATGTTTCAAAATAAGAAAATGGAAGGGGCCCCGGCATTGGCAGCCCTCATGGATGACTGATGGCAGAATACATGTACAATTCTGGAAAGGCACCATGGACTAAAACTTCATACAAACAATGTAGCATTCCACTTGCCCAAGAGAAGAATTTTTATGTAATCCCTATATTTGCATATGAAAACATGGCAGAGTTCTATTGACCTTCTTGTTTAACACTCGGACAAAAAATAATTTTGGGAAAGGGTCACTAGGTTACAATTCGGTAGTTACATTGACATTAGTTAAGTGGTTTCAGAGGATATGTCATTTTAAGTTTCAAAATAAAATCTGGGCGGGACCTTGATGGCCATCTTGGACGTATGCTAACCTACCCATGTCTTACCAATGAATCTATATCAGGATGCCTCATCAGTTTTATAACCGACTCCACAATCCTAGGACAGAGCGGTGCAACTTTATCTGAAACAAATAATCAAATTTTGTATGGCCACTAAACCAAAAAATACATGAAATAGATTACTCAATGGCTGATAATAATTTTAATACTATACTGAGCAAATATAGAAACATCCCACCATATTCAAAGAAAGATTGCTGGAAATCTATTAGGTTGGTGGTACTAACACCTATACAGAAAATGAAGTTTATATATTTGTGAATCCATATCAGTTGACCGGGTGCGTTTGGTGTCAACCTTCCTCGGATGTATTTACAAATGACAAGTGTCTCGCATGTACATTCACTGAATGTGTAACATAAACATAGCCGGATATATGTTGGATCCATAAGTGGGATGTTTCTACTTTTGCTCAATATATAGAATTCCTAACTGCCCCTCTAGAGGCGACACATTTTTCGATTTTCCGCATATCCTGCCCACCTGAATTATACTGGGGACAGATATAAAGTGTATTTCTGCACACATGGGTTATACTAGGGATGGTATACAACAAATATAAAGTGTATCCCTGCACACCTGGATTAAACTGGGGATGGCACATAACAAATGTAAAGTGTATCCCTGCACACCTGGATAAAACTGGGGATGGCACATAACAAATATAAAGTATCCCTGCACACCTGGATTATACTAGTGATAGCACACAACAGATATAAAGTGTATCCCTTCACACCTGGAGTATACTAGGAATGGCACACAACAGATATAAAGTGTATCCCTGAACACCTGGATTATACTGGGGATTGCACACAACAGATATAAAGTGTATCCCTGAACATCTGGATTATACTGGGGATTGCACACAACATATATAAAGTGTATCCCTGCACACCTGGATTATACTGGGGATTGCACACAACAGATATAAAGTGTATCCTTGCCCACCAGGATTATACTAGGAATGGCACACAACAGATATAAAGTGTATCCCTGAACACCTAGAATATACTAGTAATAGCACACAACATATATAAACTGTATCCCTGCATATCTAGATTATACTATTGATAGCACACAACAGATATAAAGTGTATCCCTGTACACCTGGATTATACTGTGGATTGCACATAACAGATATAAAGTGTATCCCTGCACACCTGGATTATACTTGGGATGGCAGACAACAGATATAAAGTGTATCCCTGCACACCTGGATTATACTTGGGATGGCAGACAACAGATATAGACTGTATCCCTTCACACCTGGATAATACCAGGGAATTGCACACAACAGATATAGAGTGTATCCCTGCACACCTGGATTATACCAGGGGATGGCACACAACAGATATAGAGTGTATCCCTGCACACCTGGATTATGTGTATATGGCACAGATATAAGCAAGCCAATTAAAATACAATACCTGTATCTGTATGGTGTTGGAGGTATTGCATACAACATCTTTGTATTCTTCTATTATTGTACAAATGCGCAGCTGGTATACTTCTGATATTGGCTTCAGAGGATACAGACAAAGATAGTACTCTGGCAACTAGCCCAACAACCTAGAATTAACATGAAATATGAAGTGTATTTTACAATGATTTTAATACCACTTAGATTAAAATCAGGTCAACAAATTCTGAAACTCATAGCTTAAGCACAAACTTTATAGATATATAGTACGAGATTTTATTACTTTTGTATTTTGAAGTCTGCTGAAGACATTGTTAATACTGGACTCACTTATTTAGTGCTAATTGAAAACTCTGTTTTCAACAATCTGAAAGGCTTGTCCAATAACTGTTCATGTGCAATTGCATTTTGTCAACCTCTACCACATTTAGTTACTAAGATGGCTCTGACAAAATAGCATTAGATAGAGAAAGCCATGTTCATTTTAAAACAGAAAACAATGTTTTCTTCACTACAGACAAGTTGAAAAGGGGTCATAACTCTTGTAAACTTTGACCAATATAATAAACTTGACCTGCATAAATGAAACTGTGCACCATATTATAATTAAATACACAGACGCTTTCAAAAGTTATTGATCGAAATACAATATTTTACCAAAATTAAGACCAAAAAAAGGGGTCATAACTCCTGTAAAACTTCATTGACTTTGACAAACATCAAACTGATTCTGCAGTTCATTATTTTACTGCTACACACCAAATATCAATTAAGTATATAGATATTTTTCTAAAGTTACTGATCAGAAACCATTACTTTATCAAAAAATTAAAATGAAAAGGGGCCATAACTCCAGTAAACTTAACCAACTTTAATAGACAAATATCAAACTTGATCTGTTATTTATAATTCTACAGCCACAAACAAAAATATTAGAATCTTTCAGAAGTTATTGATGAGAAGTCCAGTTGTGACAGTTGGAGAGAACAACTGTCTTTATTATTCACAATTACTTCAACATAAATTATCTGTTGTCACTAATTTAAGAAGATATTATGGCATATAACTACATAAACAAGAGTTGTCAGAAGACAACAAAGCTCGCCTCTGGGTGTCTAAGTCCAAAAAGGGCCATAACTGTGCCAAAATGCAATCCAGAGTTATGGTTCCTGTCTCTGTGTGTTCCATTGATGATGGTAAAGTTTCATTCACATCCGATGAGTGTTTGCATAGATATCTTAAACTTAAACGCAAAAGTTTAACCTGGGTGTCTACAGACAACGACGCTGACGACGCCGGGGTCATGGCAATAACTCTCCTTGGACTTCGTCCCGGCGAGATAAAAAGTTTTATTCTGTAAGTTTAATGAAAATAAAAAATGTATGTGCTAGAGTGCATTCAAGGTTGAATACTGAAATATTTTACTTTTCAAGGGCAACAACTCCAACATTACTTATACAATTTGACCAGTTCATGTACTTTTGCGAGACAATTCAAGAGCCACAACTTTCAACATAAATCATGTTAGTTATCTGATATGAACAGTATTTTTAAATACTGGTAGCTACTGTGTAGGGTTAGTGAGAATTCAATGAAAACTGTGGTTGGAGGCACAAAATTTGAAATAGCTGACAATTCAGGGGACACAACTACGACATAACTTACATGTATCTGATTAAGCCAGTTCAAGAAATTATCCCTGTGTAAGTTTGGTGAGGATCCATTAAAACTGCAGGTATAACAGTAAACATAACCTAAACATTGAAATACGTAGGGATGGCCGATGGACACAGAGTGATCAGTAATACATTGAACTTTGCTCAGTAGAGCAAAAATGGTAGAGACCATACAAGTAGCAATATCAAAAGTTCACTTTAACATCCAGTGTGTGCAGTAAAAAATTTCATAACTCCTGGATTGACAATTTAACCAATCAGACAGAATGCAGGAAATTTATAAATATAATACTTTTTGAAAATAAGACATCACAAAATGGTAAGGAAAAGTAAAATGGCGCTTCAAAATTATTCAATATCCTTTAAAAAGCAATTGTGGCTGCAATCTGAAATACTCACTTCATTGAGAAAAAACATTCTTTTGGTCAGAAATAATTTAAATTTAATGGAAAAATCTGTTAATGATATTTGATGAATGACTCTAAACTAGTAAAAGAAACAAACCGTTTTCACATTGGCAAGACTGTTTATTGATTTGCATAACATATCAGTACAGTGTGACCTGGCAGCCATTTTGGAATTGAGCACATCTCTTGTGGAAACTGCATCTGTATCTGATTCATCACGGCTACCAAGGATATGTTGTAAAGGTCTGGTCAGCAATGCTATGCACTTCTCATTGAGTGTTTGATTGGATGATTGAAGACTACAATAGAAATATTTTTTATTTGCATACATGAAATTTAACATAGGTGTTCAACATGCTTTGTCAGTGTTAATCCTACATTATTGGTTGGTTATACAATATTGTCGGTTATTTCTGCAGTTGAAATATTCACTGGTTTGGGTAAAATATGAATAAAATGTAACTCTATGAACAAAAGGTATACGTTCCTTTTGATTATTAAAAAAAAATAAAAAAATGCAGTTCTGGTGTTTGCTTAAAATAATTATATGGTAGATAAATGTAATGCACACATTTCCGGACCCATAATACGAGTCACATGAGAAACATACACATTTATCACATAATTTATGACACAGGAGTGTAATAAACCAAATACATAATTAACCTAGTGTAATATCAATATCTGATTCAAAGCTTTGTGTTTTGCATATAACTTCGCTCTCAAAGGTAATTGACCCGACATTTTTTTTTTAATGGGGATTAGCGCCATTTTCAACTGATGGAGGAAGACCTCACGCTGAATCCGATTGGGTAGAACCACCGTCTTTCCGCAAGTAACTGGAAACTTTCTCACATAAAGTTTTTGGAGCGAGCAGGACTCGAACCTACGACCTTAGCGGTGAGAGGTAAGTGATCTTGAGACAGCGCCCTGACCCAACTTAAAAGACCTTCATGCAATCATGGTTCACACAAAATGTGGTCAGATAGTTCCAGAGAAGTCATTTAAAGCAAAAGTTTAATGATGACGACGACATCAGTGATCACAAAAGTTCATCTTGTGCTTTGCTCAGGCAAGCTAACAAGAAAGTAGAAGTGATGTCATGTCACCAACAAAACAATTTATGAAAGACATCAAACAGACAGGTGACTGCCAACAGACACAGGGCAATCAAAATAGCTCTCCTTAAGTTTTTGACTGAGTTTTCTGTCACACCAAAATGGTAAAGTATAATTCTTAAATACTTTAAAATTTAAATCTAGGAAAAGCATCTGGGTGATGATGACTTCAGATTGGTTCCATTTAAACTGCATAGTTTCATTGATGAAGTTTATTTAATACTTAAAAATCCAATCAAAATTGAGTTAAGTATTTAAGTAATTAAAACTTAAGAAAATGTTGGTCAAACAGAAATATGGTGAATTGAAAAGTGGGACAAAAAAAATGAAAAAAAAACAAACAAAAAAACAAAAAATAATTACCACATAAATGCTAGTCTTTGTGCCTGTTTTACGTCACCATTACAATACAATTTAGGCATCAGGTTGTCCATCTGTTCGTCAATTTGACTATTACTGCAATATATATATATATATATATACATTTAAATTTGCATCAATCCGTTATGTGAGTCATAAACATATATTTTCGTATCACTTTTGTGAAATTTTATGCAAAATTATTTCCAATTGATTAAATTGTTCTTATTTATCTTTATCATTATTACGCCTACAATAAAATGTTATTTGTTTGTGCTTTACTTACCTACCCTATAATATTGCCTCTATTCTAATGATTTTATTACATTCTCTAAAAACTAATTATTTTTATTGTTTGTTGTTGCCAAAATGTTGGATAATATCAGACGTTTCTGTTATTTCTGAGAGTTCGAATTCCGTGACAATTATACTTTTGTGTTAATTTCCTTGGCAACACTATATGTTCCTACGGTGCTCCATAAACGGTTTGCATATTCATAAAATTAGATTCAAACAAACAAACACACATCCAAGAAAGACGATGAAAATTCACGAAGACCTTCATCATTCATAAATATGTTGTTCATATTTTTATAAAATAAACATTTTAAGTTACTGATTTTGCCACTTTAAAGAGATAATATGCAAGGAAAAGGTTATATTAAGATGTTATGCCACGACAAAACACAAAATGTAATATATAATATAATCATATACCTACTTGAAAATGATTAGTAAGTACAGGACAAACACTCAATTTTATAATTAAGGCCATACTTGCAACCACTAAATCATCGCAAAGTATGCTCCCCAACTGGAATCATTTACAGCCCATTAAAACAAGCACAGGAAGTAATGCAGTCATCTTTATTCATTGTTAAGTTCAAGTTATTCAAAAGAGTACCTCTTGACAAACAATCCTTTTAAAACATTCACAGATAGCTCAGCATCATTTTCATTTGACAGCAACACCATATTGATGACATCATCAACAAGTTGTGTACGTGTCATCACAGTTGTACAGAGACTGTCACATGTACACACTTTCTGCAAAACCTTCAACATTGACGCAACAACTGGTAGCCTCTTAGTGTCTCTACTGCACTCTGAAATAGTTAATAATTTATCACTTAAAATTTTAATGCCAACAATTAACCTGACTGCCAATCAAGTTGTTAATTCAGTCTGCAATCAATATTGATTTGCTCACTTCCATATTCCTTAGACAAGCGAAATGTCTTTAAGTAAACATTACATTGTATGACACTGCATGGACAAACAATGCCACGTGGCCAGTGAGCAATAGTCACGTTCTCATCAGATCATTCACAAGAAGACTGAAGTAAGTTAGAGCCAACTTATCTAAGCATGGAAAATATGATATGTACAATAAGGCAGTCAAAATATAGAATTAGGTTCAATACAATTTACATCACATAGATACGAATCACAAAAGTTAATGTTACATACATGTTTCTTAGAACATATAAAGATCTGATTAGGTGAATAAAATATCTGTTCTATTAAGAAAGTATTAAAGATATTAAGTAGTAAGGTAGAAAATATGTGATATTTTGACAGAGCAAGAGCTTGTAAAGACTCAGGCACTTGGTTTTGGAAATTGCTACAATGCCTTTTTAGTTTACCAATTAAAATTAACAAGACAACGTTTGCTTAAGTTACTGAGCAGATATTACATGTGGTATGTCAATGCCAACGAATGGGTGATTACAAAAGATCATCTATTAATAGAATAGCTAAAAATTATAATATGTCCCTGGAGTGGGGGACAAATCTGACCTAAAGGGACATGACTTGAACAAACTTGAGAAAGCTTTATGTAAGGATATTTTACAGCACAAATTTGGTTGATATCTGTCCAATTGTTTCTGAGTGGTTGAAAGCAATTGTTGATGGATGGACTGACGGTGGACCATAAGCAATCAGAAGAACTCACTCAACTCTTTGGCTAAAGTGAGCTAAAAAACCTTAATCAGAAATCTGTCATCCAAAATATGAAACAGAAGTTCATCACTAATCGTTGAAATTTTGCTCAAATGAGCTTCATATATGTAATATGTAGTAGATAACAGTAAAACATTACTACCTGAATCAACATGTGCACACGTGTGGATGAACGCAGAGCATCTATCAAGCCAGCATGTAACAAACTCGTCAACATCACCCTTTCCATCATCTTTCAAATGCTGTGAGCCAATTAACAATGTAGACTGGAATCCTATAATTGCTTTCTCAAGAAAAATACTGGATCGGGTCTCCAGAGAAGAGAATGACTTGAACAAAAAATCTGTAATACAATAAACCAACATAAATATACCTGTATTATTTGTTACAGCTGTTTTCACTCTCAGTATTTAACAAATTCTCACTCAGTCTTTAGATAATAATAACTATGCTAAGGTTACACATTTTAGTCTACTTTCCATCCCACTTGGTGAAGATCCATTAAAATAAGAGGTGTCAGAAGGACAGCATGCTAGATTATTTCAAATTCAAAACCAAAGAGTGCCAAGCAGTCAAGAATATTTTTAAGTTAATATACAAACACCAAATGGAAATATAATCGTATGCTAAAAAGGTGCATAACTCTTGTAAAATTCAAACAAACAATACAAAGAGGTCAATAGGTGCGTAACAAGCCATAATGGTATGCATTACAAATTATGTTTGTGAAAGGAATAAAAATGTCAACATTAAAGAAAATTAAAGTTACAGTCAAACCTGTGTAATTGGTTACCTCTCATAAGCAGCCACCTGTCTTAAGCAACCATATTTCTATTCCCATTTATATGCCACTTTTGATCCTTC
The DNA here is from genome assembly GCA_029582155.1 of Panopea generosa. Lineage (NCBI taxonomy): Eukaryota > Metazoa > Mollusca > Bivalvia > Adapedonta > Hiatellidae > Panopea > Panopea generosa. The sequence continues at coordinate 13,543,614 of CM055895.1, read as the reverse complement.
CCTTGACTGGCTGCTTAAGATAGGTTTGATTGTATTTTGAAATAGGGGACTTTTATGTTACCAAATTCTTCAAGGTATAAGTATACACCCTTGTGCCAAGTTACATTCACATAACTGTAAGCATGCAAAGAAAATCAATGCATTTCACCCTGCAATATGACCTTGACTTTCATGTTAGGAGTCCAATAAGTTGCATACTGCCTCAGAATATAGGCCAAGTTTCATCCACATAACTGCAAGCAATGCATATTTACGAACAGGTAGCACTTAAATCTGAATGCATAGAGCATAGGCAAACATGACATTTTCACCCTGCAATTTGACCTTGATTTTAAAGTTACGAGCCCCAATATTTTACATACATGTACATATTATATGATGCACATGTGATAAAATGGTCATTTCATATTGCAGAATTTCAGAGTTGATACCATCTTGTGCATGTATAAGTCATAATGCTTTACCTTTATTGTCAAAAATGATCCATTTAAGACCAGATGTGTGTTTAGTTAGGTTAACTAAACTATCATAGAATGCTGTCACAACTGATGTATTGGCTAGCACAGCTTCGTTGCTCCATATCTGTTGAAATAACCCATTTAGTAAAGATTCAAACTGATGGTATGTTTCCTCATTACTAGCCATCCAGCCAGCCAGTTGTAGAGTAAATGCCAGAATTTCAGCACCAAGATTTTCACACTGCACAGTTACCTCTTGAATAAAACTGTCAACTCCAGCTGTCATCAATGTTTCATTGGTTTTAACTACAATGGAAGAAAATCATAATTTCAGTTTTCTGTGAAGATTTTTTCCACTATGTATAAATTCAGGGATAAAGTGAAGTAATGTTATTACAAAACAAGAAACTGGATTATTGGAAGATATAAATAAGTCCCCTACAAGTTTACCAATTTTGTTGCTATAGCAATAACAATTTTTGTCCGACTGCAAAAAGTAATTTATTGCCCACTTTCCAGTATCCACATGCTTAGATTCACAAATGTAGATAGTTTTAATGTTATCACAGGATCCAGGTTGTATCTGTAATTTTATCTATTTTGTTGCCACGATTTTAGTTCCAACTGAAAAATGAGGGCATGCGGAAATTCGAATGTTACCATTAATTACTATATGTAAAGTAAAGCAGCATTTTCTTTTACTTTCCCCTGTGACACTGTCCAGAGTATGATGATCGCAGGAAACGTGCACGATTTATCTGGTGCAAATTCTTCATTTTTTTCAATTTATTTCATATATAGATATAATTTGATAAGAAATATTACATGCAATTATATTTTTGTGGCTGTTGCATACTCCCGTAAGGCATATATCACATTCATTGCAAACAGAAAGTGAATGCATTTTAAATGGGGGTGATAAATAATAAGGATAAGGCCTGTAACTTTGCATTATTACTGCAAATTAATAGAGTTCATTAAATTCAAGGTCATCATAAAAATTAAAGATTCCATATAGGCATTACCATCCATGATTAGAAAGAGGAAGAGCTTCCTTGGTACAGTTGCATAATATGTTTCGTCCTATTTATCAAATGCATTTTCATTTCTTAATGCTCAATATGTGAACGAGTGATTCGAATGGCATTATAGATGTATTTGGGACATTTTGAAAGAATTGTCATGTTTGAATTCTGAATTTTGAGAAAAAAAATATGCTTGGAATTTTTGGGTATGAATACTGTGTCGCCGGTGTTAACAAATCACTTTTTATTTAATACTCACAAAATCAATGTTTAAATTGAAAATTGTGGTTTGTTCACAGTCAAATTATAGAGAAATTATCTTTCTCGCATTCTGTGAAGTTTGCATTTTGAATTCAATCTTACAATGCCTACATCATTTGTTAATCGACTCTACATTTTCGGGTGATAGAGGGTCACTTCCGGTAGTAACGAACAGATGAGATAATGTCTGAGTGTTGTTTAAAAAGTACTGTGCAGTATCAAACTACCAGTTTTACATAAACTATCAGTTGCAGAAATCAACTGTTTTTCTTCGGTTTATTCTTTGCTGACCTGTGGGGACTTAACACCAAACTGTTAATTATATTGCAAATTGTCAAAGTATGAAATATGAATCAAGCAATATTTTTAAACCTTAGTTGTATAAAATAAACCCGTACATTGCCATAAATTAACAAATTTACTCCTTAGATCAATTTGAACATTTGGAAAAAATAATCTATAATATTTGGAATACACTTCATCACCTAAGTAGCCCGGTTGCCCTATTCACGTACCCTACTAATTCGCTACTCCTGACAATATGGTAAATTCATTACCAGTTGTTTTTTTTAAGAAATACATATCCAATTGTTTTCTTCTTTGTAGTGAGGCATGAGCATCAAAATGACAATATTTAAAGATGTTAACTTTGACTTTTTGTTTAAGCATGTGTGTACAGTGTTTGTGGTTCTCCGATAGTGGTAATTTGGATTATATCATTTTCAACACATTCTTTTTGAAGGAGGTACTAAAACCTATATAACTAATTGAAATCATTGACTCCTGTTTTTGCATTTTTTGTCAGTTATTGCTTAAGGATTCATCTTCAAACATATGAAAATAAAAATCTCAATAACAAATTATTTTGTAATGTACAATAGTTTAAAATGTCAGTGATTCGTTACCACCAATGATTTGTTAACACTGGCAGCACTGTACAATAATTTCTAAAGAGTCTACTTTCACTTTGTCAACAGTACACTGAAAAAAAATACTCTAGGATAAACATGATCCATACTTTTCTAATGCTAGCCACATTTGTCAACAAACGTTAAATTGTAAGGAATTTTTTTTTTGATTTGGGTCTTTCAATGAATGTCAAGCCTTAAAACATGTTTTACTATTCACTGCGGTACAGGAAAAAATAATGAAATTAGAAGGTACCCAAATCGGCTAATTCTTTACAAGTTGTTTAAAAAACAAATATGTGCCACACTGTGTATACTCACGTGAATCTTTTATCAAGTCGATAAGAACATGGATGACCGAATCGTCTGGAATATGAAAGTTTTTATTTAAAAGAAATTTAAAAACATTTTGCAGTTCAAAACACAAACCCTCCATCATGATGCTAAATCTTTATTTTGAAGAGTTTATTTTAAGGCTATTATAAAACCCGACCACTCTCCGACTAACCCAGGCAAATTCCGGTCTTATGTAGCTTGGCAGAGTCGTCTGTGGACTTCCGGTAGATTAGGCTGCAGTCAGCAAACAACCGAGATGTGGAATTAACTTTATGCAAAAGATCATTGATGTAATGCAGGAAGAGTAGTGGCATGAGAACCGGGCCCTGTGGCACACCGGAAGTGACAGGAGTGGACTTACTTGCAGTGTAAAACAGGGTGGGTTTAACCCTTTCTTGAACGGTACCAAGAATGGGAGCATCAGCTACTGTGACTAGTAAACTGTCCGAGGGAGAGAGCTTTAAATTATACTCGTAGTAGTCGGTAGAGGATCTAAAAATTCTGTACTTCTTCTGATAACCGCATCTTGTTATGTAGGAGGCTGATAGCTGATACCGTGAAGGAGAGTTGTCAACATGTAGCCTGGGCTTTGGTGCGCCGTGTCACTTTAGATGGTCCAGCATAGATGTAACGCTGCTCGTTTTGTGGTGTATCTGTACTACCTCATCTCGTGTATGCGGGTTCCAGACCTGCAGTATTGTAGCGTTTTTACTCATTACTGATTCGTGGATTTCTAATAGTGAGTATTGTGTTTTAATACTTACAGCAACATATAACAAAATCATGATAATGCTTTTTTTTACGATTTTTCGGTTTTTAGACAAATTTTGCTTGGTTTTGACGGACATTATTTTAAAAGAAAAATCATTTTCAAATAATCAATTCAGTAATTGGCTATCTGGGCTTGTCTTTGTAGAAACTGCAGTCAATGACAAAAAGAAACTTACTTTGGAACCATGTAATTGATATAGAGAAGAAAAAGAAAGAGTGCACATTTGTTGACATAATCAATGGCGGATCTTTTGTTTAAACCGGCGTACGCACCCCGCCCCCCCCCCCCCCGCCACAACTCCCATGTTTTATTAATTCACTTTATTTCTAATGAAAAAAACGTGTGTGCCAGTTCATATTTTGTTGCGCCCCAAGCCCCCCCCCCCCCCCCCCCCCCCACCCCCTCTAAACTGAAATCATGGATCCGCCCCTGAAATGTTTATCATGTCGACTTGTGGCAGCAGAACTATGTAGCTAATAGGCTAACAGAACAATGCCACCATAGTAACAAATGAGTTGTCAGAATAGTGTTATGCATGTGCGGGTGTATCCACAGGGGCATGTCGCCTAGCATATACCCTCACATCTCACCCACCCTTTGCCCACGCAATAAAACAACACTAAATAGTTTTTTACGAAGGGGTTGAGGGCGTATTTACTAGGCACCGTACCCCTGTGGGTGTATCAATGTGTATTAGGTTAGGCCATGTAATAAACTATATGTGTGATGGCGAGTATAGACTGTATATTATATAGTTTAAGTCAATAAATACTGTTTAGGGCGGGAAACGGCTCTATTTCTTTGTTCATGTTAGGTTGGAGGTGGATTGCTATGGGTGTCTGCTCTGTGGATGGCTGTGCTGTGTTTATTCTTGTAGTCTTGAAGATTCCAAGACCTAGCTGCATCCCACACACGAGGTGACATATGAACACTGTGTGGTCCTTGTGCCCTGAATCCAGCTATAATCGCCAGTGACCTATCCTATGTATTGCCTATTGCCTTAGCTACCACATGATTTACACGTGTTGTATTATCTATGCATGTGTTCATAACTCATGATAACTCTTTGGCATATTCTATGTTGTAGTTACTTCCCTTTACTTAGAATAAGAACTACTCTTATAATTTGCCTCTATAATTACATGCGTATCACTTGCTACTTTGATACTGAGCATTAAACATCTTAGTTAGAGCACACGCCTTGTGTCGTTCATTTTAGTTCCATTACTTCAATAGTATTATTATGTGTTCCTGTGTATACCACAAACACATCAACACGACAAACTGTTTACACATGGTTGTTAGGTTGCATTTGTTAGTTTTTAATTGTTAGGTAGTTATGTAGAGGATGGTTATACTTACTTCTGTTTCATCATTCTCTATTCTATTCTGTTGCGCACACACCATGCTAATGTTTACTAGCATTAGCATCAAACCGTTATATTCCACGCTATGAGTTGATGATACTGCTATCTATTTTATATTGGAGCAGGTCATATACCGGTGATATTGTCCTTAATGTTTTACCTGGCACTCATTAATCTTCGTCAATCTATCCGGGCGTTTAAACGCCGTCTCCGTGCAGTTATTCGTCAGTGCGATATGATGCCGATTCAATAATGTATTTGTATTGGTTTATCAGCAGTAGTATCACTATTTTCGTCCGTACACTGAAACTTATTTTACGGATTTTCACGAAATAATCACGAGTATCAGGTAAAACTTTACGGACAATAAATGGGTAATTTAGTTGCATTATGTATCTTCAAGTTAGAATTTCATACGGCATTACAAGGACTTGTATAGAAGGATAGGAAACTTGCATCTCCTGACTAAATGTTGATAAAACAGTACATGAAGGATTCATTATTTGGTAAATTAATCATTCATAACACACAGGCAACTGATTTCTTAACACCAACTGTAAAATGTATGTAATCTTAGGTGTTTAAACAAGGTTCGATCATGTAAAAGGATCTTAAATTAAAATATTGAGGTTCGAAGGAAATTTCTTGTTATTTGTTGTTATTTTAGCTGCAGTATACAAATTTTGCAATAAGATTCACTTCAACAAGTTTAATCACACATTGTTGGGAATCGTATTGTTTTGATGAGAATGTAAGAATTTTGATTTGTGTTTCTGAGGTGAATGGAAGTGAAGATAATTGAAAACGAGATATTGCGAGATTTTGCGTGAACACGCGAGCGTTCAAAAACTCTCAGTCAGTTGCATTTCCTTTTCTATATAATTCCTTGGCTGTTACCGCTGTTCCATGCACACGTATAATAGGCCTGATAGTGCTTTCATGTTTCGGTCATCAGCAACATCTTATTTACATTAGCTCTATTTATTTTATATTTATATGTACGTCTTCAAATTTAATCCCATTTTCCGTTGTTCAAAGACACTAAACATACTAGAAGTCGTGGACGAGGATCGTAAGATTCACATAACATCTCTAAACAAGCAAATCACATGTACTATATCTTATTGTAGAAACAATCTTTTTTAATTATTTAAGAGCATTTAACAAAAACGCACTTATTACCTATAGTTTTGTGTTAACTGGATTTTACAAAAATGTAATAATTTGAGTCCGCGTCCGATTCTCAGACTCAAATTATTTATGAATTTAGGCCCCAAGGGTCGTGAGTTCGAATCACCGTGGTCTCCGTGACGATTGATTTACGACATTGCGTTTCATAGTCTTTCGTCTCTCACCACTGATTCAAGTGGAAAAGGTATCAGTTACTTGCGAAGATGGGTGTGCTCGAGTACTGGTTAACGTTCCAAAATCAAAGGAAATAGTGTTTAGGTTAACTAGTCTAACATACGAGATGACATATAAATGACGCTAAACATACAAACAAATTTCGTGCATGTATTGTTTGCATTGAAGAATATTTGATAGAATGTTTCAGGTTATCCACATGTCCTGCAATTAGTCTCTTGTTTACAATAGTCATGTTTGACCCTATTTCATTATGTCTTAGTCTAAGCCTTGTATATTTGTATAGGCTATATTAAAACATGTTATGTAGAATTGTTGAATAAAGATATTTGTATCTGTATTGTATTTGTATATACTTCGTCGGACCAATAGCCTTTTTGTCATTATATTGTTTAATTTTATTTGGTATTTTTTTATCCAAATGTGTCTTAGGTGTTTGTATGTTTTTAATCTGTTCACATTTTTAAGCATTCTGGCTTGATGTTGCCATTACTTATTATATTTGTTATTAATAATTAATAAACTGTCATTAACTCAATGGTGGTAACTTTTGAACTGACAATATAAGTAAGATAAATGAAATCACGTAATTAATAACATTACAGTATCAAGTATAGAATTAATTATATGACGCATTAATTATGAAATACTATGTAATATTTCCATTAAGAAATAATATATACAATACTGTAAATTACAGATAGACTATGCTCAAACTTAATAATGACGTTGGTTGACAGTTCATGTATACCGGTGTAATAAGCTAGGTCATTGTATTTATTTTAATGAGGCAATTTGTGACTTGTGTCGGCAGAAGAGTTGAAATGGATAGAGTATTTAATACCAAAAATGGGAAGACTCGGGCAAGTGGCATAGGACCATGGGCATGTTTATGCAATGGTACAAGATATTTCCCATAAATAATGCTTTTACTGTTTTCTAAGCCAACATTTATCAATATATATACATTTAAAACAGTTCATATAAGTTTTAAGATTCCAAAGTGATGTACTGAACCCGCATTACCAGAATACCGTTCTATACCAGAGACATTAATAAAGATATGGAACCAGCATTTGGTCTCAACCTTAACAAAATTGGAAATAAAACGGGATGGGGTTACCGATTCAGACAGAGAAAGGGATGTGTATGTGTGTGCGTGCGTGTGTGGAAGGGAGGGGTGGAGTGAACCCCATGTGTCTCCTTTAGTCCCTTTGATGGCATTAAAACATATGAGAAGTGACATTGATGTATGACTAGTAGTAATCGAAAAACAAACTTGTTAAACAAGAGGTGCACACGATTTTCAAATTCTGTAACAAAGTACTGAAAATAGAAATCGGATATGGCAATAAATTGAGATAAGCATTTTCGAAAACGTTTAAATCGAATGCTTGACTAGTAGTTACAGGGATGCAAACATATTTGGGAAATGGGATTGCCAAAAAAAAAACACTTTTACACAGGCCATAATTCTGCTTAAAATAAAAATGGGGTTATCCCGCTTAGTCCATATAGTCCCCGTCGAGGTAGCGGACTTTCATTGATGTTCCACTTGTCCCCTTAGGTCGCGCTAAAAAGGGTCAGAACTCATTTTAGTTAAAATCCCATGCATGATCAAGTGATAAGCAAACCTTGTGTATGAAAACTAATAGTAATGAGTGTTCGAATTATTGAGCGGACGTCAAAGAGAACTTAATTTTAAATATGAAAAGGGGGAGGGGGTAACTCGTGCAAAGTAAACGTGTTGAGCTGAAATACAACCCCAAACAAGCTCTACATATAAACTACCGATTATTGAATTTGAAAAGAATCGCACAACCAAGATTTATTCCAGTTATTAAGCAAAGGTCAAAGTCTGACCGGCACGCATGGCAGCATGTGACGGCGTTTTTTTGTTCAATTGACGCCTTTTGACGGCAGAGCTGACGTTCTACAGATAAAAATGAAATATGTGACTTTTGTCCGCAACCAAACAAAAGTTTTCATTTCACTAAACTCTCTGCGGACAAATGTTTTCATTTTTACTAAATTTTCCGTAGACAAAAAGCGTATAAAGCACCAGCACGCACGTACAATCTGTGTGGTAAAAAGTAATAGAGTGACATACAACATTCAATTTTCTTTAAAAAAAAAACAATAAACGAAAGTATAAAACGTGAATATGATATAGATTAAGTCTTATTTTGAATGGAATATAATTTTATTCAATATAAAAGCTCTTAATATACCATTTAAAGACATACACATATTTTGGATGAACAATAATAACCAAGTTTAATGTCAAATAATGGATATGTCAACATGTAACTATATGTTTTTAAACCAGTAAATATATATGCCTCATGAAGAACCATACTGCCATTATTAAATCTGTTTTTGTGAAAACATAAATTTTGGCCACAGGCACATTCTACTAAGTTAATTGTTATTCGAACTAAAATAAGATTTAATTCTTTGCTGTGTTCTTTTGTGTCGTTATTATGTAACTTTCAGATTTTAGCATCTTGAAGAATAGTGAATGTTTTGGAATCTTGTAACTAAAAATCTCGAGCTACCGTTTGATGCCCGCTCGATCCAGCTTTTCTGTCAGACATTGCTACATATTTACATTTTGTGTGAAAAGAGACCGACAGCTCGTGCAGTAGATATGAGCAGAGCTTTTTTTTGCTCGAGTACAAGTTTGACTCACATTTCTTCTTCTGTTACATTTGACACCCAACACCAACATATAAATATAAAGTACAAAATAATAAAGAATATCACGATATACACGACTATATAACTGTATAATAAAGATTCATAATAGCACAATATATTATATCGTTTTGAATTGCAGAACATATATAAAAAAAACACAAGAAGTTTGTGACATACATAGCTCGGTCACCATATCTGATGCTGATGGAGCTATACGGATACTCGAATTACGATTTTATGTCCGTCATATTGCATAATCAAGTATTGCATTTATTAACAATTTGAATGAATGTTAAGCAAAAACGAATAACCCCATTTGATCAAGATCAAAAGACAAATGCAGATGCCACACACCACCAATGTAAAACACGATCATGAATGGATAGGACAATGGTCAGTTACAAAGTGATCATCAAACACATCAGAACACAGACTTCTACACGTCTCACTAACAGGTGAATTTTGTTCATTTATCTATAAAAAATAAGGTCTTTGATTTCCATGGTAAAATATATTTCATATATAAGTTTTTACAACTTTTTTTTAAAGTATTATTTATAGCAGGAGTGTGTTTCAACATAAAAATGTGAAATAACTGGTAGGTTGACCAGTTTGTTTGTTTTGAAAAGGGTGCACAAACACTTTAAGATTATTTTTTTTGAAAAGAAGTCCTCACATGGTCATAAATACATTCATCTGTTGAAATCTTATATAAGTCACCTTTTTAGCCCCAGTGAATGGGGGACGTAAGCACATAGTTCTATTCCAGACATATATCCAGATTTCTAGTGGAGAGGTATTCATATATCCAGATTTCCAGTGGAGAGGTATTCATATAGTTCTATTCCAGACATATATCCAGATTTCCAGTGGAGAGGTATTCATATAGTTCTATTCCAGACATATATCCAGATTTCCAGTGGAGAGGTATGCATATAGTTCTATTCCAGACATATATCCAGATTTCCAGTGGAGAGGTATGCATATAGTTCTATTCCAGACATATATCCAGATTTCCAGCGGAGAGGTATTCATATAGTTCTATTCCAGACATATATCCAGATTTCCAGCGGAGAGGTATGCATATAGTTCTATTCCAGACATATATCCAGATTTCCAGCGGAGAGGTATGCATATAGTTCTATTCCAGACATATATCCAGATTTCCAGCGGAGAGGTATTCATATAGTTCTATTCCAGACATATATCCAGATTTCCAGCGGAGAGGTATGCATATAGTTCTATTCCAGACATATATCCAGATTTCCAGCGGAGAGGTATGCATATAGTTCTATTCCAGACATATATCCAGATTTCCAGCGGAGAGGTATGCATATAGTTCTATTCCAGACATATATCCAGATTTCCAGCGGAGAGGTATTCATATAGTTCTATTCCAGACATATATCCAGATTTCCAGCGGAGAGGTATGCATATAGTTCTATTCCAGACATATATCCAGATTTCCAATGGAGTCGTAAGCACATAGCTCTATTCCAGACATATATCAAGCTTTCCAGTGGAGACGTATGCATAGAGTTGTATCCCGGACGATTGACTGATTGATTGATTGATTGAATATTTAGCGTCATTTTTATGCCATAGAGGGCTACAGACGATCAGTTAACATAATCACTGTTTCCTGGGATCCTGAAAGGTTAACCAGTACTCGAGCACACCCCCATCTCCGCAAGTAACTGATAACTACCCCACGTAAATCAGCAGTGAGAGACGAATGATAATGGAGACTGTCGCCGGGTGGGGATTCGAACTCACTACCCTGGATATATCCCGGACGAATACACGGAGTTCTACTACGGGCGTATACCTAGAACGGTATTCCAGCATTGTAATGATCATTAACTGCAGAATGACATTGCAGAGCTGTGCACAGTTGAACTTCGTGCAGATTTACTTTTTATGTAAATATTTGCTGTATGATAGTCGGAATTGATTTTTATACTTTTTTAATATTTTTATATTTACTTAAAATTGAATTTGTTTACAGTATATTTCATTTATCTTTATAATCGTAACTTGATATGCACATACATACTATTTGATGAAAGTCTGTGAAGTGAACTGTCATTTACCGGGTAATTAACAGCTAAATTGTAAGTCCGTCTAGTCTGTAGTAAGGACCCAGCTCTCCCGATTGCGTCCATTAAATAGTAATATTGGGAACGCCACTTTTGAGCACGTTGATTGGTCAGTTGTTTCAACGGAAAGTTTTATGACGTCACAGTTTAGTAAGCGTTCAACTACTATGAATTATGGAACAGGCATAGAATTCCCTGCTTTTCATTGGTGGTTAATAAACCTGATACGGGTTCTGGGATAGACTAGAGCCTGCCATAACGTAATATATATATAGTTACCAATATATCATCAATGGTACTGTACAATACACCAGCTAAGATTCGATGACATAACTTCACAATAAATCAGAATGCCATACACAATTATTTTAAAAATGGCGGCGGTGGAGGGGCTGGAGGAACTACGCCTGGAGTAAATTGTACCATGGGGACGTTTTGAGGGGTTGGAGGCAATGGGATATTGTCACGTGGACTATTTGGTTGTGATTGCAGAAACACTTCCGTGTTTTTGTTGAAATGGACTGCAGATGATTTATTTGCAGGGGGACCTTGTGGTGCGCCCTGGGCTGCCAAATGGGCCTCAATAAATCTCTGCCTTGCTTGGAAAGAGCCAGGTTGACCGGTTGTTGGGTCAACCGGCGCAGACCTTTTTGTCGATGTTGACAATGAAGATCTGTTTGCGCTTGTAGTTTGCTCAGATCTGTTTGTGTCTATATCGAAGGGAGGGGATGGTGGTCGAGGAGACTTTACTGATGTTTTGGGTGTTATAGGGAAATCTGCCGCTGGTGACGGAGGTCGATTACTTATATTAAAACTGCGAGGTGTGTTAACTGAACTCTGAAGATTCAATGGGGGGATTTCCGTAGATTCTCTAGGGGTGATTAATGGAATATCATTAGGGGGAGTAGAAGGGCGTTGTTTTGAAGACTGAGAATAGAAAATGTCCCTTGGTATATCAAGTGGGGGTGTTTGAGAGCGTCTCACTCTCATCTGTACTGGTTCGTCGTTTTCTTCGTTCTCGTCAGCGAAATTCATCGCCCCAATATTGTAATGATTGAATCTAGATTTGTCACCATCTTCAACTAATGACGTGAGACGATCTGACATGGATGCTCCAATATTTGCTGTGTATGATCCGCTTGTGGCTCGTCCATGTTCCGTTTCGTACCGAATGGGTTCATCGTTAAACTGCGATGTTGTCCTTCCAAGCGATGCTGGGATTTCATAACCCTGGTTTTCCCGACTGGCAGATGTTTCGCCATATGATTCCTGCTTTGAAGTTGCCAGATCAGCATTTTGCCTCATTGAAGATTTTATAACCGAAGTGTATCCATACACTTCTTCACGTGACTTACCCTCTGGTTCGTACGCTTCATTATTCGCCCCAATTACCTTTGTATACCCATATACTGGTGGATTTGTCTCAGACGGACGGTGTGTCTCAGTTTGAACATTCTCGCTCGCAGGGTAGAACATGACGTCCCCGTCGGCGGGGTCAGGGGCTCGAAACTCGCCGTGTGCCCATTTGAAAGACGGTGCCTTCGATGAAAACGATGCATCACTGTCGCTATCTCTATCCTTATTATCATCTTGCATTGACATACGCGGTTCATTTATAAGTTTGGTAGTAGACGACGCCCGGGACATTTCTGGAGATCGCCTTTTGGAAGGTGTGTGTGACGCTGACAATGACTGAGATGGACGACCGTTGGTGTCTTTGACAGCTGGTTCATTCACCTATAATGTAGAGAAAACAAGTTATTTTCAAGAGAAAAAAACGTATAAACGTTAAAGTATAGCATTCACTAATGGTAATCATCTAACCTTGTTATGGTTATTTTCGAAGATAAACGAGAATGAGCAACAAAATACAGATCTTCCTTTTATTGACTTTTTTTTAAAAAAGTGTTTAGAAATCATTTTTTGAAAATCAGATTATCAATTCTTTTATATCATTTAACGCTGCAGTTTATACTTAATCACATGTGCATAAGTATTAGTGTTCACCGAATTTCGACCTTCTATGCAGCCTGCTTCATCAGCAGCATTTAAAAAGAAAACACGTGTGCGGAGAATGAGGAGTACAAGAAGTCTATCCCAGAACCTGATACCTCCCGAATCACGTCTTTTAACCACCAATTGAAAAAGAAGGGAATTCTATGCCTGTCCCACAATTCATAGTAATTCGACGCTTAATAAATTATGACGTCATTCAAACTTTTCCTGAAGCAACTGACCAATAAGCGTGCTTAGAAACAATTACTACTGAACGGACCCAATCGGGAGAGCTTGGTTCATTCTACAGACTAGGAGTACAAGGGTTTGCTTGGGCTGGTACCCAGGACGATATTAGACAAGGTATTCCCCTTACAATATTTATACTGTGATCTATACCAAACATTACTAAGCAGGATATATTTACAACAGTTCATATAAATAATAAATAAAAGTTTTGGTCTCCAATTAATGAGATGCTGAACTCAAAGGTTGTAATGTTTATATAATACACGAACAGTAAATCATGTTTTAAGTTGCCAGTCAAGGGAATGAGCAAATGTGATCCTTTAAGACAGGTTGTTGCTTTATACAGATTTTTTTGCTCTCAAAGCACAGACAAGGGAAATAGCAAATGTGGCTGATTGATAGATGTGACCGCTAACACAGGTTTAACTGTAAATGAAAATAGAGCTAGCATTTGGTTAAAGTGAATATATATCATAGAACTGGGAGTAAAGTTGTTATACACAACTTGCACAAACTTTCACAGAGAGTAATACATTATAAGCCCAAGATTTTTTCACACTTTTCGCCTTGGACTTGTATATAGCAGCTCTTTTATGATACAAAATGCCTAAACATAATTTATAAGCATGCATCCTTGTGCCAAGTTACATTCACACAACTGCAAGCATGCAAAGTAAATGTAAATCACAACCTGCGACAAAGCTTTAAAACTAGAGTTTAAAGACAAAATGTGACATTTACACTCTTTGAGGCTGACTTTTAAATATGTTGAACCAATATCGAACAAAGTGTAGCCATTGTCACTTTGTTCATTAAGAAAACCTTAAAACATTTCATAGAAAATAATGTGTCAACAACCTATTACAATGTAACACTTTTCCGTTTTGTATAAAAGTTGATTCTGTTATTAGCTTTTTGTTAAAAATTGCGGCACATTCAGACGGTATTTTGCACAATACAAACACATTACCCAAATATATTAAAGACATGAACATTTTGACTGCGCCAAGATAATTGGTCTATGATCCGGAAAACAGCTTTATTCACAATTCTGCCCATACACATTGATGAAACTATACGGAAATGCATGTCAAACTGTGCCATTATTGTTTCAGTATGTACAAATTGTTTGTTTTAAATTTAATGAGTCGTATGCCGTTTACTGAACTTTGAATTGGAGATCCTTTCATAACATTATGGTAGCAAATGCTGCAATTTGAGGAGTTTACGATAGAAATATATATTGTCATTTACATCGTTAAAAGGTCATATAAAAATCGAACTTGATCGACCCAACAAAATGCACATGTCAACTTGATGCTGATGATGTTTACTAAGGTTAAACACCAATCCAAACATCCCGACAATATGTAAATATCCATTTGTCGCAATACTGTATACCAAGTTGCAATTGAACGGATTAACTAACGATCGGACTGACAGACGGACGGAAGAGCGGGCGGTCGGAGAAGACAAGCACTTATATGCCAAACGCCTTCAACAGTGTTGGCATAAAAAAGAATGCAAAGTATTCAATATTTGAGAATAATATTTGTTCAACTTATTAAGCGAATAAATATTGAGAATATACTGTTTATATCAAAACGGACAAAATCCATGTAATATTAAAACCAAAAATGCAAAACAGTCAATATACGCCCGTAATCAGCTGACCAGAAGCATTATTCGTGATGGTTGTAAATGTTATAAGGAGCGTCAACGTTTAAAAATTCTTTGTTTTATTTAGTAATTATAGGTGACATTGGCCATTTATTCTTCAGACTAATCCCGAACTTCCTTTTCAAGTTTGAAACCTGTACATAAAATTGCAATACAATATCTTAAGATAAAGTTATTGAGCGGAAACTATTTTTTTTTCTATTTTAGTAACAGTGATCTTGAACACCATTAACCTGTACACAACTCCCTATCTTCCTTTTCATGTTAAAAACCTATATTGAATATAAGTCATCAAATTATACGAAAGGACACTAAAAGTATTGAGCGCCGGAAAATTGTTTTACGATTTTTAAGTATCAATTGCGCTGATATTCAATGGTTTAACCTTAAAACCAGTTTTCCCTTCCATGGTAGGAACCAACAGGGAAAATACACATTTTCATCAAAATATCGTGAAGGAAATAACAGATACTGAGCGATACTGTTTATTAGTGACCTTGACCTTATGACGCGATGATCCCAACGGTACACCATACTAAATGCAATCCCATGCAAGGTCTAATGATAACTGTTTTTTGTCTACAATTCTAAAAAGATTCAATCAATACTGAGCAGATGTTGCATAACGTACAATTTTATAAATGATAAACCCATGGACATAACACATGCAAAATTAAACGTGCGAACATGGAATACAATCCCATGCAAAGTGTTGTAATTAGCAATATTGTGTTGACATTATTTGTCGGTTTATTCATCAGATATTGATTATGTTATGAAAGGGGCATAACTCATGTGAAATTAATATGTTCAGAGCTGACTCCGGTTACACGGTGTTGACTTTTCTCATAGCTGATTGAAGCATAACTCTATTGTTTCAGTCCAATCTGGCTGGTTCAAACATAACTTTATTGTTTTGTTTCAGTCCAATCTGGCCGGTTCAAACATAACTCTATTGTTTCAGTCCAATCTTGCCGGTTCAAACTTAACTCTATTGTTTCAGTCCATTTTGCCGGCTCAAACATAACTCTATTGTTTCAGTCCAATCTGGCCGGCTCAAACATAACTCTATTGTTTCAGTCCAATCTGGCCGGTTCAAACTTAACTCTATTGTTTCAGTCCAATCTGGCCAGCTCAAACATAGCTCTATTGTTTCAGTCCAATCTGGCCGGCTCAAACATAACTCTATTGTTTCAGTCCAATCTGGCCAGTTCAAACTTAACTCTATTGTTTCAGTCCAATCTGGCCGGCTCAAACATAACTCTATTGTTTCAGTCCAATCTGGCCGGCTCAAACATAACTCTATTGTTTCAGTCCAATCTGGCCGGCTCAAACATAACTCTATTGTTTCAGTCCAATCTGGCCGGTTCAAACATAACTCTATTGTTTCAGTCAAATCTGGCCGGTTCAAACATAACTCTATTGTCTCAGTCCAATCTGGCCGGCTCAAACATAACTCTATTGTTTCAGTCCAATCTGGCCGGCTCAAACATAACTCTATTGTTTCAGTCCAATCTGGCCGGCTCAAACATAACTCTATTGTCTCAGTCCAATCTGGCCGGCTCAAACATAACTCTATTGTTTCAGTCCAATCTGGTCGGTTCAAACTTAACTCTATTGTTTCAGTCCAACCTGGCCAGCTCAAACATAACTATTGTTTCAGTCAAATCTGGCCGACTGAAGACCCCGTTCGAGCTATCATGATATAAACATCCTGAATGTGCTACAGCGTTTACAAGAAAAGATAAAGAAACGAGGAACGTACGCACGACGGACAAATTAGCATGATATATACTTCTGTGGCCTTTAGCCAGTAGAGATAAAAACAGGATTGGCTATTGAAATGTTAGCACTTTTTCAAGCATCATTTTCACAACTATAAACGTTATACGAATGCCTTGACAATACTTGTAATGTACCAAACGTTATGACTTTAGAAGGACACAGCAGTTTGAAATAATGATTGGAATGTTCAATGTGGTTTAACTGCCAATTCATTATATAAAGCCACAAACCACAAAGACCTTTATCTAAACCAAATGCCTAGACACCGGCATTTGAAGATACAGATCTAGTGCGACAGTGGATAGAGTGTTGACCGCACACGTCAGAGGTTGCGGGTTCGACCAGCTCGACCCAATGCCTCTCATAAATTACAACACTCAGTACAGGTTCTATCCAAGAAGCGTACTCGATAGTGGTTCATATAAGCTCTGATCTTCAACGCAATCAAACTAAAATAAATTAATATAAAACTAAAAAAAAATAGTGTGACAGTGTCAGGACATGCCGTCTAGTCACGATGAACATTCGTGTACAGTTATAAATGTTCTACAGTTAAAGTTTTCGACATATTGAACTCCCAATGTACAGCAAATTAAACTTACCTCTGTATTGTCATCAAATGGTATATCCCTACAACAGATCGAACATCAATTCAGTATAAATGTGAATATCAAAATAAACTAAAATAGGAAAACGAGAGCGTTAACATGTATATTATAATATTGTTTATATTATAGCAATCGGGAATGGCATATAAACTATATTACACATATACCCAATAACACATATATCCAATAGCATATAAACAGTATAATACATATATCTTATATCATACAAACAGTATAATACATATATCTAATATCATATAAACAGTGTAATACATATATCTAATAGCATATAAACAGTATAATACATATTTACACTAGCAATGATACAATTTTTTTTTTAAAAATGGGAGTTGGGTACCCACTTGTTTCCCGAGTCTCTTCGATGGTAATAGAAACACATGTGAATATTAATGGAATATAAATATTTTAATAACTGAGATAGGAGTTTGCATAAAGCTTTAACCAGAAAACTAGATAAAAGGGACATAATTATGCCTAAAATCAAAACAGGGTTATTCTACATTTCCTCTGGAGTCGTTTTGATATATATATGGTAATGCAGACACATGAGAAGTTTTATTCGTATATGGAAAGTGATTACTGAGATACGAATCCCATTTACGACTGTGAAAACACTCGTGAAGTTTCGTTGATGTACGGGTAGTGATAACTGAAATATATGAGCTTGTCTAAAAAATAACCAGACATTTGTAAGTATAAAAAAAGGTCATAATTCTGTTAAAAATCAAAAATTGTTTACTAGTATCCCATTTGACTCCTTCAGTCCTCTTTATGGTAGTAAACACTGACTTGTTTCATATGCCTTAAATCTTATCTCACGAAAATGAACGTACAGCAGATGAAATCAGTTCCTTAACTGAACTTTTACTTACACAATACGAGCCGCCGCTCCAGGTAATTCACCTGACTTTCTTCTCTCACGTGACTTCGATCTTGACTTTGACCTATGTCTGTCTGGTTGGGTGTCGTCATCAATGTAAATTACAGGACGTATGACCGGTATTCCATCGTAAGACGGCTGTATCACATATTCTTGATGAGGCCCTGTTTGTTTACTATATGATCTATGATTGGACGTCCCTTGCGGGGCTGGATCGCGACGTTTATTTGATCTTTGTATCACCGGTCTTGGGTCCGGTCGCATGGCCACCGTACCGCCGTGCGCCAATGGTATCACTATAGGGGGTGCGCCTTCACCATATGATTGTGGCATTTCTCTTAATGCAGGGGGCGGACCATGGTAAGTTGCATATGGGTGTGGTATTGGCTGTATACGGACAGGGTCCAGGGGCATACGTCTCTCATGTTTAAGGGCACCGTTCGGATAAGGATCTAAGGGCATACGTCTGTCTTGTTTGACGGCACCATTCGGGTAATGATGATGATGGTTATGTACTTCCCGTGGTTGGTAGCCATAGCCGTTGTTTTGGTGTTGATACATATTAATCACTTTCTTCTTTGAATGTGCCTTTTTATTTTTGTCAGATGAACGTTTACCATGCCTAATAGATAAAAAACAAGAGCCTTGAAGAACAGTGCAGTTAGAATATTATATCTGTCACGCATTTTCAATTAAACAAGCATGTTCTGTCAGAAAGTTGGTTTATATATACAAAAATTGAAAGTTACAAAAACACAAATCAGAAAGTGTGACAAAATATGTGTTGAAATCGGTTCAGTGGTTAACGCGTAATTATCATGTTTATGCATTTTCCTTAATAACTCAAGACAAACTTTGTGACCTGTGGCAGCCATCTTGAATAACTTTATGAAGACAAAATACAAAAAGTTGAGAAAGGCCGACCTTGAGACTATATGCACAATGAATTAATGGTGGAATATCTGAATAAGAAAAACACACAAATATTTCATATTTTATAATTTTAAGTTTTTATTTAGCAACGGCGGTCATATTGAATTTTGATTGGCAACACAAACTCACAAACCTTCCATTTGGAGACTTAAAGTTTTCTTTAGAACGGTTCGTCGTTTATTAAAGCAACACATCCACGTTTAAACTTTTTTAAAAAGTTTTTCAATTGAGTTGTGAGCACATTTCCCATACATAAATATATGGTCAGTGAGCTGTATATGTGCTAACAAACACTATCCAGAACACTTTAGAATTATAAAAAAAGATGTCCAAATTATAAAGCGTGACAAACGCTTTATAAATTATTTTTAAATTGCCGAGGATTCCATCTTGGCTTCAGATTGAATCATGCGAGTCGTATTAAAAAAATCACGTTTTAGTGCGTAGTGTACTTTACCTGCCTTGAAAGTCATTTTGACAATTTTTTTTGACTCGGGTGAGTTACACGCTTGTTTTATAAAGTGTTAGTTACGCATTATAATTTGGGCATCATTTTGTTCGGGATTGTGTTTATATGCTCATATACAGCTAATTGATCACATGTTTGTATGGGAAATGTGCTCATAACTCAATTAGAAAAAAAAATTAAAAGTTCAAACGTGGATGTGTTGCTTTAACAAGTTGTTATTTTCCTAAATCCTGAATTTCCTTATTCAATTAGCGTAAAAAAAAACAAGAAAACTTCATTGCACATAAGCAAAAGTGTTGTGAAATTTTGTCAACATAGAAGAAGTAACTATCAAACTGTTCAAAACCAATTTTAAAAATATATGTAAAATAAACTTGACCTTTAACCTCATACACTTTTAAAGTTTTCCTCAGTGCGTCATAGGAAATGTACTTGAACTTGAAAGTTTGTTTACCTATGTTGAATTTAAAGCACGCAGACCATGTGTTCATTTATACGCACTAATCTATACGTACAGCAATATAGATATTGGTCGGGTAGGTACCATTGCAAATTGAAATATCAAAATAGTATATGCAGAAATGTATACCTTCACATAAAAATAACAAACAATGGATGCCAAAAGTGAACGAATTAAACATACATGCTGGTGTCAGATAATATTTAATATTACCACACACGCAATATTTTCACTTTGATATTTTCGACTCTTTTAGATTTTTTTAACCTGACATTTTGGTGTAATAACTATTTGTTTTGAAACAAAATCATTATGAAACTTGTATTTAGAATAAAATACTGCAGATGAACTACAGGAGGCATGCGTTTTGGGGAGAAAATAGCATATCGATTTTCACCTCATAACGTCCTCAATTAAAATTTCAAACGTTTATATTTAAGAAAATAACATATCGATTTTCACCTCATAACGTCCTCAATTAAAATTTCAAACGTTTATATTTAAATATTTCATATTGAATAGCATAATGCATATACATTATGCCATGGTATACTTAAACAAAAACTATATTTGATACATTTATATGAGGTATTGTATAAAAATGTCAGTCTCCGTGATTATTGATATACGACTTTACGTCTCATTGCCATTCGTATCTCACCGCTGATTCAAATAATTGATTGATTGGTTGATTATTTAGCGTCATTTTTTGCCATTGGGAGCTAACAGACGATCAGTTAACCTAACCACTGTTTCCTGGGATCCTGAAAGATTAACCAATGCTCTAGCACACCCCATCTCCGCAAGTAACTTTTCCACGCCAAATATTAAATCAGTCGATCTATCAGTCATTTGAATCAGCGGTGAGATACGAATGGTACGAGATACGAATACTGGTTAAAATGCGGTTAGGGTAACTGATCGTCTGTAAGCTCTCGATGTCATGAAAATAACGCTTTATACCCAAACAAACACTGAACGCTACCACCCTGCCGTCTCCCTAGGTTACAGATAAACAGATCAGAGTTTATACATTCAAAACTCGACGTTCCCTACTCAAATTTCGTGTTTACATTTTTAATATAACCTACACGCTATTGCTCATTGTTTGCCTCTGTAGTTTTTTTTTAAATAAAGGTGCCTCTAGTTAAATAACAAGTTCTTCAACTGAAAAAAGTTTAAAAAGGCACTTATTGGAGAAAAAAGAAAAACAAATACTGTTTTAAATCATTACCTTGTCTTGTATATTATGAACAGTTGCTGTGATCCAGCACGTCGTTGTGTGCATTGTTTAAAGTGCTGATGACACTATCAATTCCCGCCCGGCAACAGTCTCCGTGATGATTAATATCTGACATTGTGTCTCATTAGCATTCGTCTCTCACCGCTGATTCAAGTGGGAAAGTTATCAATTACTTGCGGAGATGTGGTGAGCTCGAGTACTAGTTAACCTTTCAGGATCCCAGGAAACAGCGGTTAGGTTAACTGATTGTCTGTTAGCCTTCGATGGCATAAAATGACGCTAAATTTTCAATCAATCAATCAAACAATCAATTATGACACTATCCTTCATACAGAGCTCAACACCAGTCGCCAGGCCGTACAGCCTCCCAAGGAGTGATTATACCCGTCAATTAACGTAATTCAGGCGTTAAGGTGTGTTACCTTAGAGGTGGTCAATAACTCACCTGCATAAGCAGAAGATTGTGAGACCAGCGAAAAATATGAGAACGAGAAGAACCGCTACAGTGGCAGCAGCAATCACACCGACATTGTCTTCTGCCGCATCCACCACTGAAATATAAAAGCAAAACTTACGATCACTAGGTCGATGTGATGGTTAGATAGGTGGGGACATGAAGCAGTGTTTACCTGCTGATATACTCTACTTCCCTTGCATAACCCTGATGGAAATCCGGAGATTTTATTGTTATCTTCGGACAACCTTGGGTTTTTTATCACAGGTAACCATTGGATATGCTACGGATTTTTCCCCCAGTCAACGTTGGAATTCCTTGGTGGTACTTGTTGCATTTTAAAAAATCAAGGATACCTATCCTACGATATGCATGGATTTGTGCTTTGCTGTTACAGGCTGTGTATATCAATGGACATCTTTTGATATCAAGTTGGGGTTAACGCCAGTTTCTACACATATCTAGTTTTATTGGTGGAGGAAGACCTCAGAAAGAATCTGAGTAGAATCGCCGTCCTTTCACAAGTAACTGGCAAACGTTCTCGCATTAAGTGTTTTGAGGACGGGGCCTGAATCTACAACTTTTCCCTCTTTTAACAACTGTTAGCATAATGAATGGGGCTGATAATGCAATAATAACAAAACCTTTATTTAACCAGAGAACTGTTCTTTCAATGTCTATTTATAAATGTCCTTTTAATGAACTTCTTCAAAACCTTCACCAGTACAGATTTGTCACCACACACGTGGATCGCATTACCTGCGTGCATCGGGTGACTTAAAGGGGGGCTCTACTGTTTGGAAAATAGGAGTCTTTTGGGTTTAAGTGGTCCTTTAAGTCCGAGTGGTTGTGCCAGCTACTTGCGGAAGGACGGTGGTATTACTAAGATTCAGTCTGAGAGGTCCACCAGTATATTCTGTCATGTGTTGAAATGGCATCGAACGCGAGTCTCTTGGATTTTAGCTGCATTTCATGACGATCACATTTGACCTAATTTATGGAATTCCTGCAAAATCCATGGTTTTACCACATTCTTTATATAAAATTCTGTCTATGACTAGACCCCCCACCCCGCCACACACACAAAATATAACACAATGATTATTTCATCACAAGTTGTCCTACGTTTCCAAGTGGTAATTCAAAAGATATTCTATGATATCCTACGCTTTTAAAAAAAAGGTTTGGCTTTATTTCTGCAGGGGTTAGATCTGAAATGTTTGAGGCACGTACAAGATACAATATACAAAGTTTTATTTATGGTCGGCATGAGACATAACACAATAAACATTAGCTATGTATAGCTATTGAACGACAACGTGCTACCGTCTGGGGAACGTGTTTTGTGGAGGAGTACTGCGCACTTTCATTTTAGCGATAACAACTTTCTTCAGACTGGTGGTATTGTCATCGATTCAAAACCCGGATATCATTGCATGTTAATGATCGAAAAGATGATATGAACAGCTGATGGAGACAGTCAAGACACCTTTCATCTGCACTCAGCAACACAAGAAGAGATATGAAAACACAACACAGGAAGAGATATGAAAACATAACAAAGGAAGCGATATGAAAACACAACACAGGAAGAGATATGAAAACGTAACACAAGAAGAGATATGAAAATATAACAAAGGAAGAGATATGAAAACGCAACACAGGAAGAGATATGAAAACGCAACACAGGAAGAGATATGAAAACACAACACAGGAAGAGATATGAAAACATAACAAAGGAAGCGATATGAAAACGCAACACAGAAAGAGATATGAAAACGCAACACAGGAAGAGATATGAAAACACAACACAGTAAGAGATATGAAAACATAACAAAGGAAGAGATATGAAAACGCAACACAGGAAGAGATATGAAAACACAACATAGGAAGAGATATGAAAACACAACACAGGAAGAGATATGAAAACATAACAAAAGAAGCGATATGAAAACGCAACACAGGAAGAGATATGAAAACGCAACACAGGAAGAGATATGAAAACACAACACAGGAAGAGATATGAAAACATAACAAAGGAAGCGATATGAAAACGCAACACAGGAAGAGATATGAAAACACAACACAGGAAGAGATATGAAAACATAACAAAGGAAGCGATATGAAAACGCAACACAGGAAGAGATATGAAAACGCAACACAGGAAGAGATATGAAAACACAACACAGGAAGATATATGAAAACACAACACAGGTAGAGGTATGAAAACGCAACACAGGAAGAGATATGAAAACGCAACACAGGAAGAGATATGAAAACGCAACACAGGAAGAGATATGAAAACACAACACAGGTAGAGGTATGAAAACGCAACACAGGAAGAGATATGAAAACGCAACACAGGAAGAGATATGAAAACATAACAAAGGAAGAGATATGAAAACGATATGAAAATGCAACAGATATATATGAAAACTTAACACAACTATAGGAAAACGCAAGACAGGAAGAGACATGAAAATGCAACATAGAAAGAGATATGAAAACGCCTCATAGGGTTTTGTGAGGACTTTTTTGGAAATGAAATCAGCGAAACTAATGCAGAAGGTATCCAATGATTCAATAGAATCTCACAATTTATTCAGTAGCATCCCAAGTTCATGACCAATAACATCAACAGACAACAATTATTTAGGATATGGATATATACGCTTGTGCTAAATATGTATATTCTTGTATTGCCGTTTCGCATCTCTTAAAGGAAAAAAACATTATAAATGTCTTAAAAATGAAATAATTATCAAAATGGATAAAAAGATGTCATTATCATTAATAAATAAAATCCGAATTGTTTGGTATATTAAATCCACCAAAACGTGACAAAATCGATATTTAAATTTGTGTGGTAAACTTGAAACGAAATTCCCATTCTAAAAAATAGACAGCACTTAAATACTGTTTGACGTCATTCCGCCTCTTCCTAAGATTAAACAACACTTACAGTGTGTAAGCGTGTATCAATGGCGGATCTACTCTTTAAAACACCGGCGAACGCCCTTTCCCCCATAAACTCCTACATTTATTAAAATCCACTATATTTCTACTGGAAAACATGTGTGCCCGTTCATATTTTGTGTTGCGTCCCTCTAAACTGAAGTCTTGGTATTCGCCCCTTTCGCCCTTTTGCATAACGTGACTTATGTATACGTCCCAAAAATGTTGCACTTTTAAGCAGGAAATCTAATCTAGTCTTACCCAGGCGC
The DNA here is from genome assembly GCA_029582155.1 of Panopea generosa. NCBI lineage: Eukaryota > Metazoa > Mollusca > Bivalvia > Adapedonta > Hiatellidae > Panopea > Panopea generosa. Next base: position 13,518,322 of record CM055895.1, on the reverse strand, counting down.
GTAGCCCAAGTTAGGAAATCCATTTTAATATATCATTTGGGCATTTTTAAACAGATATCCTTTTGGCAATATTGGGTCAGAGAGTATAATTATATAAACATGAATTATTGGAAAAAAATGTTTTTAGCCAATTTTAAAGTTTGAACAATCCTGAACATTCCCTTTAAGTGTATATTAGATATTTAGATGATCGTTTGGGTTTATGAGATAAAATGAAACATTCGTGGAATTCGTGTAAAATGTTTATAAGAAACTTGAAAGTAGCTATGAGAAGCGCACAGTATATAGTAAGGATTACACTGACAAATGTATACACTCGTTGGATTCGAAAATGGTTAACGATATGCACAAATTTATATCGGAAAGCAACAGGCAAAACAAATATACAAGAACTTGTGAAAAACACTGGGTGACTACACTAACAAAAACTCTTGTATACAGATATAATAACACGGATGTGCAAGTAGCATTTCTACGGGCGACTTGCATCGTTGGCTTAATGCATTCTCGGTTACAAAATGTTGACAAGCTTCACGCATTTTAAGCAGAATTAAGACAAAATACCTTCAGCAATGCTGATTTAAGAAAGATAAACTGGCATGTGAATAAATAATTAAATGCGTATAGTTGCGTGTTGCATAGATCTGTTAACTATACTCCACAACATAAGTTAAAGACCATGTAATTTATTAAGATGTTACATTAAAATGGTATGTGTATAATTTTTAAAAACAAGTTTTGAGCCACTCTGATCCTTTATGCCAAAGGAATGCTACTAGTAACTAAAGGATTGGCAATATATTAAAAAAATATTAACCCCGAAAAATACATTTCAATTAACACTATTAAAATTAAAGGTATATTTTGAAAATAACTGTTTCTGTCCCAAAATATACGCACGTTCTTTCAATTCAAACTTTATTGTAGAAAGCCAGTTAAAAAAGAACCATCTCCTGATTTTTAAAATCAACAAAATAAAAAGCAAACATTTTCGTGTGAGAAAATCGGGCATGCCGCTTTCAACGCCTCTAAATCTTATATCTAACTCATTTTTTTTTTCAAATTCTGCTATTTATTTACAATATATTTCAATGTGTTACTTCAATACAAGAAATATTTTTTGAGTTAAAAATGTTTTTTTTTATAACAAATTTTAAAATTTATTATTTTCCCAAAAATATATTTGTAAAGAATTCTCTAAAATCAAGTTAACTTAGCAATGTTCCGAAAACTGTTTTCAACTACGTTTTCTATGTATGTCCATAGAACAGTTTGAAGTTTAGTACAGTAGAATTACATAAAGGACGTGGTTCTTTTAAAATTAACTTAACTTTTGGAGTATATTCAAATACATTAAATAGCATAGTAATATGTGTTTAATGACTTCCTCTATGTCTTTATTTCGCTCAGGTGTATGATATACGGATGACATGATCCAACTTAACGCGACAGAGTCATAACTGACATTACTCGAACCCGGATAATGAAACTGTGGCATTTATAATCATGATCGTTTAATTGTCGAAACTAGATTCCCACTATATATATTCTAATTTAGTTAAATTGTCCATGTCATAGTTAAGCAGTTCGGATTTTTGGAAAATAAGTTTTGTTTATTATAATTTCGCCCCTATTAAAAGGACAGGCCACAATGGGTTTATGAGGCACCTTCATGTCGTACACAGTTACTTCTCGAAAGCTATCCTTGCCAGGCGACGGACTATTATTCGGTACCCCTCAATTTAACTAGCTGCTGGGTGAGCAACCGGCTGCATCAGAAAAAAAAACAAAGTGCTTCCACTGGGATCCAAACCTTCGACCTCACACGTCTGAAGCAGACGCCTTGACCACAAACACAGAAGACAATATTAAGAATTTCAAAAGCGTGTTGCTAGACAACTAACAGGTGGTCAGGATGAGCCTTACCAAGAGGGTACTTCAGCAGATATGATAAGAAAACTGCATACCACAAACTGCGTAATTGTACTAACCAGGGCATGTTTTTTTTTAATTTTGGAAACTAGAATCAGAACTGCTTACTTGTTTTAACTAGGATATCAGGACTGTTAAACTTTAGAAACTATAATCAGGGCGGCTTCCTTTTATTTACTAGGACATCAGGACTGTTTAACTTGGGAATCTAGGATTAGGACTGCTTAACTGTATTAACAAGGGCCGTGTATTGTTTAACTGGGGAAACTAGGATCAGAACTGCTCAATTGTTTAACTAGGGACGTGTATTGTTTAACTGGGGAAACTAGGATCAGAACTGCTTAATTGTTTAACTAGGGACGTGTATTGTTTAACTGGGGAAACTAGGATCAGAACTGCTTAATTGTTTAACTAGGGACGTGTATTGTTTAACTGGGGAAACTAGGATCAGAACTGCTTAATTGTTTAACTAGGGACGTGTATTGTTTAACTGGAAAACTGGAACTAGAACTGCTTAGTTGTATTAACTAAGGGCGTGTATTGTTTAACTGGGAAAACTGGAACTAGAACTGCTTAATTGTATTAACTAAGGGCGTGTATTGTTTAAATGGGGGAAATAGAATCAGACCAGCTTAGTTGTATTAATTAGGGGCGTGTATTGTTTAACTGGGAAAACTAAAATAAGAACTGCTCAGTTGTATTAACTAGGGGCGTCTATTGTTTAACTGGGAAAACTAAAATAAGAACTGCTTAGTTGTGTTAACTAGGATTGTGTATTGTTTAACTTGGGAAACTGGAACCATAATTGCTTAGTTGTATAAACTAGGGGCGTGTATTATTTAACTGATGAAACTAGAATCATAACTGCTTAATTGTATTAACAAGGGCCGTGTGTATTGTTTAACTGGAGAAAATAAAATCATAACTGCTTAGTTGTATTATCTAGGGGCGTGTATTGTTTAACTGGGGAAAATAGGATCAGAACTGCTTAATTGTATCATCTAGGGGCGTGTATTGTTTAACTGGGGAAACTAGAATCAGAACAGCTTAGTTGTATTAACTAGGAACGTGTATTGTTAAACTTGGGATACTAGAATCAGAACTACTTAATTGTATTAACAAGGACCGTGTGTATTGTTTAACTGGGAAACTAGGATCAGAACTGCTTAGTTGTTTTAACTAGGAACGTGTATTGTTTAATTTGGGAAACTAGAATCAGAATTGCTTAATTGTATTAACAAGGACCTTGTGTATTGTTTAACTGGGGAAAGTAAAATCAGAATTGCTTAATTGTATTAACAAGGGACGTGTATTGTTTAACTTGGGAAACTAGAATCAGAACTGCTTAACTGTATTAACAAGGGCCGTGTGTATTGTTTAACTGGGGAAACTAGGATCAGAACTGCTTAATTGTTTAACTAGGGGCGTGTATTATTTAACTGGTGAAACTAGAGTCCGAACTGCTTGATTGTAATAACCAGGGACGTGTATTGTTTACCTGGGGAAACTAAAATCAAAACTGCTTAGTTGTATTATCTAGGGGCGTGTATTGTTTAACTGGTGAAACTAGAACCAGAACTTCTTGGTTGTATTAACCAGGGACGTGTATTTTTAAATGGTGAAACTAGAGTCAGAACTGCTTCGTTGTATTAACCAGGGACGTGTATTGTTTAACTGGGGAAACTACAATCAAAACTGCTTAGTTGTATTATCTAGGGGGGGGGGGGGGGGGGGGGTATTGTTTAACTGATGAAACTAGAACCAGAACTACTTGATTGTTTTAACCAGGGACGTGTATTTTTTAACTTGGGAAAACATAATCAGGACTGCTTGATTGTAATAACAGGGGACGTGTGTATTGTTTAACTTGGAAAACTAGAATCAGAACTGCTTAGTTGTATTTAGAAGGGCCGTGTGTATTGTTTAACTGGGGAAACTAGAATCAGAACTGCTTAATTGTATTTAGAAGGGCCGTGTGTATTGTTTAACTGGGGAAACTGGAACCAATTAACTTAGTTGTATTATTTAGGGGCGTGTAGTGTTTAACTTGAGAAACCAGAACTGCTTAATTGTATTAAGAAGGGCCGTGTGTATTGTTTAACTGGGTAAAGTAGAATCAGAACTGCTTAGTTGTATTATCTAGGGACGTGTATTTTTTAACTTGGGAAAACATAATCAGGACTGCTTAATTGTTTTAACAAGGGACGTGTGTATTGTTTAACTGGGGAAACTAGAATCAGAACTGCTTAATTGTATTAAGAAGGGCCGTGTGTATTGTTTAACTGGGGAAATTGGAACCAATTAGCTTGGTTGTATTATTTAGGGGCGTGTAGTGTTTAACTTGGGAAACCAGAACTACTTAATTGTATTAAGAAGGACCGTGTGTATTGTTTAACTGGATAAAGTAGAACCAGAACTGCGTAATTGTATTAACTAGGGGCGTGTATTGTTTAACTGGGGAAACTGGAACCAGAATTGCTTAGTTGTATTATCTAGGGGCGTGTATTGTTTAACTGGTGAAACTAGAATCAGAACTGCTTAGTTGTATTAATATAGACGTGTATTGTTTAATTGGTGAAACTCGAACGAGAACTTCTGAATTGCACTAACTAGGGGCGTGTATTGTTTAACTGGGGAAATAGAATCAGAACAGCTAGGGGCGTGTATATTTTAACTTGGGAAACAAGAGTCAGAACTGCTTAGTTGTTTTAATTAGGGACGTGTATTGTTTAACTGGGGAAACTAGCATCAGAACTGCTTAGTTGTATAAACCAGGGGCGTGTATTGTTTAACAGGGGAAACTAGAACCAGAACTGCTTGGTTGTATTAACTATGGACGTGTATTGTTTAACTGGGAAGACTGGAATCAGAACTGCTTAGTTGTGTTAACTATGGACGTGTACTGTTCAACTTGGGAAACTAGAATCAGAACTGCTTAGTTGTATTAATATAGACGTGTATTGTTTAATTGGGGAAACTCGAACCAGAACTTCTTAATTGCATTTACTAGGGGCGTGTATTGTTTAACTAGGGAAATACAATCAGAACAGCTAGGGGCGTGTATTTTTTAACTTGGGAAACAAGAGTCAGAACTGCTTAGTTGTATAAACCAGGGGCGTGTGTTGTTTAACTGGGGAAACTAGAACCAGAACTGCTTGGTTGTATTAACCAGGGGCGTGTATTGTTTAACTGGGGAAACTAGAACCAGAACTGCTTGGTTGTATTAACTATGGACGTGTACTGTATAACTTGGGAAACTAGAATCAGGACTGCTTTGTTGTATTAACCAGGGACGTGTATTTTTTAACTGGGAAAACTAGAATCAGGACTGCTTGGTTGTATTAACCAGGGACGTGTATTGTTTAACTGGGAAAACTAGAACCAGGACTGCTTAATTGTATTAACCCTTTACTCCATAGATATGCATTTTCCTGCACCAATCACAGAAGGCCTTTGAAAACAGTGCAGGAAGAGTTCAGATTAACTGGGAAAACTAGAACCAGGACTGCTTAATTGTATTAACCAGGGAGTGTATTGTTTAACTGGGTAAACTAGAATCAGGACTGCTTAATTGTATTAACCAGGGACGTGTATTGTTTAACTGGGAAAACTGGAACCAGGACTGCTTAATTGTATTAACCAGGGACGTGTATTGTTTAACTGGGAAAACTAGAACCAGGACTGCTTAATTGTATTAAACGGCAGGGAGGAGTGTATTGTTTAACTGGGAAAACTAAAATCAGGACTGCTTAGTTGTATTAATCAGGGACGTGTATGGTTTAACTGTGGAAACTGGAATCAGAACTGCTTGGTTACATTTCATATTCTATATATATATATTGATGATAATGTCTTATTATACTATATTTATAGGTATATAAAATGTATATTAACAGCTGTCCCCTATGAGAATCACGAGTTGGGGGCCTACTATGACATGCTCTGTTTTTGCTTTATGTTGAATGCCTTCAAAATAAATTGAAGAAAAAAATATCGTAACCAAAAGCCACATTTAACAAGACTGTACCGAAAGCACTGGTCAGTAACGAGGAGACCGACACACACAAACACACACCTGTTTAAGCGTAAACTACTTGGCCACAAGGTCTATTAATACACATTCCACCCAAATGTAAGTGTGCGAAATATGTCTTCGTTGTAAAATGCATGAATAAATTAAAAAAGCAGCACCTGTCAAAATAATGACATACCTTGTATGTGGAAAACAAAATAAACTCCAAAAACGGCCAACTCTTTAGCACTGGCCATTGTAAGTCCTTAAAAATGGCAATCAGGAAGTCGAAAATATCACGGTTTTTATCTTATATTAAAAAAACCTCGCCCATATTTACATGTCGCTTTACGCTGTGCGATCATATTATCATAATATGAAAGAAACTTCTATGTAACGGTCTACTGGCGACACACGATTTAGCCGTGTTTAAAACCGTGTGTGTATACACCGGCAAGGATATATGGTATAAATGGAGTACCGATCGAATAACAATACATTGTGGTGTTTCATACAATTTAAATAGACTGATTCACTGAATCAATATCGACGCAATTTGCGTCGCCTAATTGCTTCGCCTTTGACGCCTTAATTGTGTCGCCTTTATTTAAATAATGTTTTGAAAGATGTTTTATACAAAAAATCACACACATTTAACATGAAAACTATTGATTATAGATATATCATGTTCATTGTTTCATTTACTATAATACGGATTGAATGCATAACAAATCAAACTTCATACAATATTATGAATATGAATACACAAATTGATAAAAGTATAATTTATTTTACCGTTTTGTCAATGTTTGAAACAAAATGAAAGTAAAAGTGATGTGCGGCGGTGATGTAGTGGATAGAGTGCTGGCCGCTCATGACAGAGGTCGCCGGCACGACGTCCCCACGCTCCACCTCTCTTGTAACGCTGGTATAAAAATATAAAAATAATACGACTATATCTAACGGTTCATTAGTGGACTGAGGGCGAACAAAACACCAGTCACGCGTTACGTAAAACGTGACATGTATAGTTAAATTGGCTGAAAATCTAGCCCTAGGACCGGTCAGAAACATATCACACCTATTAAAATAAATATGGTCTCATTACGACGTAAATACCCTCCCCTCAACCCCACATTACACACACACACGTGCGCGCACGTATTGAAACTTGTACTTCCCACCGGTCTAAAAATGACATCCTGAACTTTGACGGAGATTTGCCTCAATTCAGTTTCCGAGAAAAAAAAGACACATAATAATATATATGCATTATTTTACCCACCTCAAAAAGTAATAATTTAAAAGCATATCCCTCGGCGAAAGAACTCTTATTTTTTACGTCAATGTTGAACCTATAGTAATGTACGAAAGGTGTAATATTTTTAACAACAAACGGCCACAGTAAAGGTTTAAAATGTTTGATTGACAACCATATTCTATCTTAAAAACTAATTAAAACGCAGATTTACTACAGAAGTAATTAACTACACTGAAATACAGCATTTCGAGTCTAAATTATCAAAATACTCCATACTCCAGCTAGTTCCGATGTCGGAACTTCACGAGCAAGGGATTTATTAGCCGGTCCAAGTGCCGTATTTTCGGTCATTTTAACTATACTTGCCACGTTTTTAAGGACGCGCGACGTGTTTAGTTCGCCCAATTGCAGGTTCTAATATGTATTTTACGCACAAGGAAGTAAATATGCATTTTATGCACAAGGAAGTAATTAATCGACATTTGAGTAAATGGAATTTATAATTATCCAGTTGCATTGGAAGTTTAAAACTGCAATTTAAGTGAATGAAATTTGTAATAACCAACTTGTAAATTAGCATTAAAAAATCCGGATTTTGGCGTATATTACCCTCCATACTACCATGCGAATAACCATTTGCATGACTATGCCTCTGTTCAGCGTAGAAACGAAAGTAAGATTGTGCACTATATATGTATTCTCTAATTTGCTTCATGTAGATATATACGGCCTACTTTTCAGACATAGCATTCATGACGGAAATATATCTAAATTAACAAATTTATAGATCAACTCTTTTGCCAATTCAACAACCACATTCTCGATATATTTGAAAGACAATGTGTTTCTATCGAACCTTGCTACCCAATAATTTTGTCACAATATTTAATAGATAACAAAAATGAGATTTCGCGTGACTTCAAATAACCCCCACCCTCGTCACCCAAAGTAGAATCATTTTCTTTTTTTCTCACCTATAAAAAGAAATAATGTACATTCTTAAATCGGGTGTAATTAAAGGTTAACCCGGTGGTTGGTCCCCATGTGTAATGATGCACATACCTTCATTGTAGTTTTGATTATTACATCTCAATTTAAACCAGTGTCCCATTTCACATACCCGTTCATTCAATAAGTGCAATACTGCCCGGTTATATTGACCGGCAAAATAAAAACACATGGGCAACTTTGATGCGCCTACGGTTAAAAAAGAATTCATAGTTAAAGGGTTAACATGGGGCATTGTTCTTGTATAAGGAAACCGCGCAACCCGTGATAACATAGTAAAATGTGATTATTATATTGACATATCAGTATGCAACATGTGATGTTAAATTGTAATGTTGCTAAGTACTATGTTGGTCCTATATTTCTTTCGAAAATTAAAATTATTACAGTCAAACCTGTGTAAGCGGCCACCTCTAATAAGCTGTCACTTGTCTTAAGCAGCCACATTTGCTATTTCCCATTTCCATGCTTTCAGACCAGTTTAACCTGTATTAAGCAACAACCTGTCTTAAAAGGTCATTTTGCTCCTTCCCTTAACTGGCTGCTTAAGACAGGTTTAACTGTATTCAGTTTTCTTTGAAAAAAAAAGTTTTGATATAATAAAATAGGTTGCTCGGTCAACATTATTTTCCTCTTGTTCACACAGTACTGAGAGCCTCGCCATTGCTGCGTTATTCTTCAAGCCTCACCTGATAAGCTTAGTAGAGAAAAGACACCAGCCAAGTATTATCTCTATATATGGGCAATGGCGTAACGTCCTGGGGATCAGCTTTCGGTCTATATTATAACAAAGGACAGTTGACACATTTACCACAGGAGGTTAATCCTTTAATAAGAATGTTTCCCAAAACCATATGCGTATGTGTTCCATTCTAATGAGCATACCAGTGAAAGGTACACGAAGACACGTAATAATGGCGGATTGTTGACGAGGTGGTATTGTTTTACAACTGCTTTCAGTTATTCAAAATGTTATAATTTCTGAAGCTTTCTAAATGGTCTAATTAAAGGACTTTTTTTAAAAAATCGGACGATTTGGTTTATGTGTTTGATGATTTAAAGCTGAACATTTTTGGTTGATTTTTATGTGATTTAGCCATACTACGAACTTTTGACAAATTTGTAGCAGATATTTGATCTGTACAATAAAATAACCGGTAATTAAATAAGGAACACGGCCAAAGATCAACCAAATGTGCACACTTTTCTCACATATCACAAAAAACTATAAGATTATAATTTACATTTCGTTCTCTAGTCCATATTTGAATTTATATTGATTTGAAACTGAATTAAATATGTTTAAAACAAAAGTATCAAAGTTATTGAACAGAATATTCATAATATAATTAAGATGTTTGATTTATGTGCAGTTTTACTGAAAATTAAAAAAAAATCGACAATATGATTTTTATAGACTTTTAGTTTATTGTCAATAAGATAATACGTTGAAAAACATTGAACTTTGTCCAGTTTTCCCTGTTTTCAATATGCCTAAAAGTCCACAATATTTACGTGAACGTGCCCTACTGAACAAAAAAAAACAACAAAATAAAATTCCGCTATATGTAATTGCAGCTGTGAGTTTTGGTTTTTAACCCCCTTCCGCAATTAATGAGCAATTACATCCTTTTCCCGTAACAGTAGAGCAATATTTTCCATACAAAATGCACCTTAAAATACTTTCGCAAAACATGTAAAAATGATTTAAAATTTGTTTTCATATTTCGATATATCTGCGCTTAAACATTGCGGAAGTATATTCTGTTTGTTCAGTATATATACAGTGTTGATTTACAGCGCAGGCAGATATATGTGATTTCTACTTACCTGTGAACCGTTGTTAACATAGACAGGTATTTTATTATAGATTTGGAGGTTTGCAGGTTTAACTGCATATGTTAAAACTTGGCCCAACCTTAGTAGTATTCAACAGTCACCATGGCTTCCCCTAGAGTATGTGCTCTCTACCGACTGGGCTAAATGCATTTTACCATTCTTTCTCGCTTTATTACTTATAATATAGTTAAATACTATGTTCGCCAAGCACGATTTACCTACTTTACCTATATCAAAATGCAGTGACCTTATCTCATTTGCATTCAAATTTGAAAGGACTGTATACACCTTTATTTGATGATGAATCTATATATATTTGATCTTTTTGGACGTAAGTACAGTCGATTCAAATCTGAATGTAAATGAGATACGGTCACTGCATTTTGATATAGGTAAAGTAGGTAAAGAATACCTGGCGAACATAGATGCCTGTCTATGTTCGTCTCTTATAATTCTTATAAAGAACGGCATATATGTTATTTGTTTTATAAACTGTATTGTGAAATTGTACATATGTTGAGACATTAAAATACTATTAAATATAGTATGCATTTAAACATTCAAACCCCCAAATCAATAAATGGAATTCTGTTTAGGGTTACGACGGTTCTCAAGTAAGTAAAAATCACCTGTGCAGTCCGTTTATTGTTTGAATAAATGAATGGAATGGATAGGGTTTTACGGCTTACCAACACATTATAGGTTATTCGACGCCAACAGGAAGGAAGATTCCAGGTTCACTCTACATGTATAAAAAAAACAAATTAGCATACAGATTTATAAAAAATACACCAACAAATGAATATGCAGAATGAACCTAGAACCTTGATTACCTGCAGAACTGCAGAGTTTCAGCAAATTCTATCGTATTACTCAAATTGTCGCTTCTTACGACATGTATGAGTCACAGTGGTCCTATTCTTGCCATCACTCATATGGCTCCCTGAAACCACACAGGGGTTGATAATCTAACAACAATAGTGAACATGACAAAAAATGATAAAACGAACATGACACCCATTCGGAGAATTCCTACACCTCTGCAGAGATTGGCAGTGATTCTATTCTTAGCCGAAACCACACGGGCTTAATTGTTTGAGAACGGTTATAAACATTTCATAGACTTACTCTGTTTGACATACGTAAGATAGGTACAGGTACTCAATTATGCATTGTTTGCATTCGAAAAGGTGATTATTATCGCTTTGCCTGATGAACATGTCCAATTAATCAACTGTATATTATCATGTCAAAGGAATGTTTATGTAATGTGAACAATGCTATTATTAGTGTCAATGTATTTGGTGTTAGGTTACCGTGTCTGTTCATATCAAGCTGACTTCGGAATAGTTTACTTTTGTTCAAGTTATTTATTATTTGATATCATTATTTCTGTTGGCAATGTTGAAATTATAATATTCAAAGTTGGTTAGGAGTTTCTCGTTTTATTTTAACGTGTCTGACTCCTGTTTCACCAAACTTAAACCCCAACAATGCATCCAGGTGATATTATGATTTTAGACTGGTTCTAGTAAAACTACATATGGTTTAATTGATATTGGGTATATAATAGGTAAATAACCAGTCAAAACTTAACTAGTTATATATTTAAGTAAATTTAAGTTAAATAGGAGCCTGTTATCTTAAGTTTGCTAACGTAACTGATATTTTTTTTTTGATTGAACCCATTACTTGTCCCAAGAAGATAGTAAAAAAATCAACACTGGCAAGTGCAGTAGTTGAAGAGGTCAATATATCAACACAACCAAATAAAAATCAGCAAGAATAGTTATGACCAATATCACGAGTAAGAGGGGCCAGAGAGAAAAAAAACTGTTTCTTTATACTACAGATCATTGGAAAACAGCGGTTGGACTTAAGCGTGTATACCCTAACTCAATAAAGTACACGTACATATGAATACATTTATATCCCATGGAAATGTTAAAACAGACATGCTGGGATGCTGCGTTCAAATATAGTTTAGTTTAAATTTATTTATTTCACACCGACTTCGAAATAAATTATTACAACTTAGACGAAGATTTTCATGGGTAGAACCAGTACTAAGCATAAGCGGTAAAGGTGTCTTGATCAACGACACTACAATAATCGTGGCGGTGGATCGAACCCACGACCCTCCGATCATGGGTTTGATGCTTCACCAATGAACCACGTGCTCCTCTACGTTCACGTATAGTAACACTTAACTGTTAAGATGGTATGCAAAAATGATTGGTGCTTCTATCAGAATGACTGGATGTGTGTTCTGTTAACTTCGTAATAAGTTCATTTAAAGGATTTATATTTTATGAATGCATTTAATATTTATATCTTCGACGGATACGTTAACAAAATGGTTATCAGCCAAATCAAGGACTTACGAAATGGAAAAGTCAACTGACCGAGACGTTATGAACGCTAGTGTATCCACACAAATTCTCGCGAAATCTCGTTTTCAAATATCCTAACTTCCTTTAATCTAAGAAATACATATCAAAATTCATTCTTTGCATAATGGAATGCTCTACAAAACGATATCTTCCCAGCAAATTTTGTTAAAGTAATTATGATTACAAAATTTGTATACTGCAACTGAAAAATCAAGGAAATTTATTTTACTTCAAACTGCAACATTTTTAAATCAAGACCATTTTGCATGTTTAAAACATTATAAACTGTATAAGGTTATATACACCTTACAATTTATGTAAATGGAATCAGATGCCTGTGAAATATGAATGAATAATTTATGGAACTATCAATTCTTCGCATGCTATTTTATCAACATTTAGCGGAGAGATGCAACTTTCCTATTCTATTATATATGTCCTTGGTCCAATGGTTGATTGAATATTGATCATTAGTTTTATTTTTAATTCTTTGCATGCTATTTTATCAACATTTAACGGAGAGATATGTTTCCTATCCTGTTATAAAAGTCCTTGGTCAAATGATTGATAGATTGAATATTTAGCACCATTTTTATGACATTGAGGGTTAACAGACAATAAGTTAACCTAATCACTTTCCTGGGATCCTGGAAGGTTAACCAGTACTCGAACAAATCCCATCTTCACAAGTAACTGATAACTTTCCCACTTGAATCAGCGGTGAGAGGCGAATGATAATAAGACGCAATGTCATAAATCAACAATCACAGAGATCGTGGCCTTGTGGCGAATCTAACTCATGACCCCTGCATTGATGATCAGACGTGCTAACAACTGAGCTAATCGGGCCTGACGATTGGTCAAATGTAGCTATGGTCAATAATAACTTAAACTCATCAAACAGATATAAAAACAAAATGTTGCGCTAAATTTTATTTTGAAAGAGAAAATGGTTGACCTTTTCATATTTTAACATTTTTTTCTGTTCTTAAATAAATTTAATACCTAATAAATGCTTAATTACACATCAAAACGTAAAGACAATTTTTTTTATTTGTTAACAAATTCGGTTAGGAAAGGTACTGGCTGTGGCAGTTTCTTCACATGGAATATATTGTTTCGATATCTATTGTATTTGCACTTCAAACATTTATGTTCTGGTATTTGGTGAGGTGCAGAACATAATCTGTTTATAAAGTAAAGTAAACCGTTAGCTCAGGCGGTAGCATAGCTGATTATCAATCCTGGGATTGTGAGTTTAAAGCCCTGCCCAGCCACAGTTTCTGTGATGATTGCCATACAACATTGCATCTCTTTGTCATTCTTTGTCATTCACCTCTCACCGCTGACAGGTTGTATACAATTTGAGAAAATGAAATATGCGTTTGTTACAAAATAGGGTTAACTATTCAAATTATCATACGGTATGTAAAGTGTTCACTGAAATTCAGTGTGTATAGCCACTGACTTAATGTTTATATGTCTCTGGTAGAACTAACAGTAGTATATGAACATGAGAATATTTAGTTCTATTAGTAATGCTTAAGTTTTAATTTGCACACTTTATATTCATGTAATTAAAAGGTCATACGCAATGTATATATATAGTTGTACATTTTGTTTCTCACTTTAATAATACCATTCTTGAACACATACATCTTTTTTCTATGTCAGATTTACTTTGTAATATCTTTGATCAATAATGTTTCATACTGCAGTTACTGGGTGGAAAATATTATCTCCCTTGATTTGCGACATCAGTTGACGAAATTTATGCTATATTGGAATTAGTGTGTACCAACCTACTCTGCTGGCTTGTAACTGCAATATAATTTGTTTGAATATTCACAATACAAATCTTCTTTTTTTTTTTTGAGGGGGTCACGGGGTGCGGTTGTATTTACCCCATGTGAAAAAATAGCCCTACCCAACTCTTACTGGATAGAAAGTTATTTACTATGAAAAGGGAATGCTTTAAATTGAAAGTTTTAGTTCCTATATCATTCCTATGTAAACAAGAGGGCCAAAATGGCCCTAAATCGCTCACCTGTGGCACAAAAGACAATAATCTGATTTGGCCAGTTCAAGAACTTGTCTGAGATATTATGGTTATATAACTACTGTGAAAGTTTTGTGAGAATCAAATGAAAAATGCTGGTGCTAGAGTGCACACATAGTTAAATAGTGCATTTTTTAATGTTTCAAGGTCCATAACTCTGACATTAATAATCTGATTAGGCCAGTTCAAGAACTTGTCCGAGATATTATGGTTATACAACCTTACAGATCTCAAACTAAAGATCATTATTTAACAAGAGTTGTCAGAAGACAACAAAGCTCGCCCCTGGGTGTTTAAGTCCAAAAAGGGCCATAATTGTGCCAAAATGCAATCCAGAGTTATGGTTCTTGTCTGTGTGTGTTCCATTGATGATAGTGAACACAAATGCGAAGTTTCATTCACATCCAATGAGTGGTTGCATAGCTATCTTAACTTAAACGCAAAAGTTTAACCTGGGTGTCTACAGACCCGACGACGACGCCTGGGTCATGGCAATAGCTCTCCTTGGACTTTGTCCTGGCGAGCTAACAAATGGATGAGAAAATGAGTAATTTTCGGACGGACAGACGTTGTTAATGCCCAGCAGATTATTTGTGTGATTAGGACAAATTAGTCACATAAAAGCATATTATGGTAAAAAAAAGCCAGATAACTATTTTTCATCTGCTTTTCAACCTTCCCAAAAATTACTACTCTAACCCTAATCCATTACTAACCCTAAATCTTAGGAAATAAATTATCTATTAATGTGTATGAACGGATGGTGGATGAAAAGCGATGAGAATAAAAAAGTGCTTCATTGTACTGTTTTGGGGTGTATTTAGTGAAATTGTTAATGAGTCGGGTTTTATCAGTTTCTTAAGACTGATGCGCCACGTGGAAGAGATGAAGTAAAGTGTTGTGACAAAAACATTTCCAGTTGTGGCCCGAAAATGTCATTTGAGACAGGCCTACTGATCGATCCTGACCTAATATTGGCACAGCATAAATCCGATTAAAGAGATTAGTTCAATTAAAAAAACAACAAACAGGAAATGTAAGTTCAGGGACTTTTTCATACAATTGTTTTACTGTCTGAAAAAAACACAAATGGTCTGTGAAAATAACGATATATTTTATAAAAGGTAGCCATGCATCCATGAATATTGACTGATGTTTCAGACTAGACACACAATTTCATGTTTTTTTTACATTAAAGTGTGACCTTGATCTTTGTGTAACCTTGATCTTGATACCTAATGTAAATGTCTGGGTATTTCTACAGGTAAATGAAGGTGACAAATCATCCTGACATGTTGATCACATGTGTCAAGTTATTTTAAAATCCCTCCAAGTAAAACAAAGTTACAGACCAGACACGAAATATCAAACAAACTGAAAGTGTGACCTTGACCTCTGAGGTAAGGTTCTAGCTCTTAACATGATACTTTGTCATGTCATGTTGATCAATTAATAAATTGAGCCCAGTGTTTTTGAAATCCATCCATGTATGAAAAAGGATAGACTGAACTTGAAATCTCAAATAGACTCAAATTGTTGTCAAACAAGCTCAAAATGCGACCTTGACCTTTGAGGTACAGGTCTTGGTCTTACATGCGACACATCGTCATGTCATCTTGATCAATTGAGCCAAGTTAAAGACAAAGTTACAGACCAGAAATGAAATATCAAACAAATTGAAAGTGTAATCTTGACAGTTGAGGAAAGGTTCTGGTTCTTACACGCGACACTTCATCATGTGTTTTTGAAATTTATCCATAGATGACAAAGTTACAAGCCTGAAGTGAAATCTCAAACAGACTGAAAGTGTCATCAAACAAAGTTAAATTGTGACCTTGACCTTTAAAATGGGAGTCTGGGTGTTATGTGTGACGCACCATCATGTTATGTTGATCATTTGTAGCGAGTGTTTATAAAATCCATCTATGCATGGCAAAGTTACTGGCCGAACACAAAATCTCACACAAACTCAAAAGTGTTATCAAACAATCTCAAAGTGTGACCTTGACCTTTGAGGTACGGGTGTGGGTTTTACTTGAGACACGTCGTCATGTTACGTCGATCATTTGTAGCAAGTATAAACAAAATCCATCTATGCATGACAAAATAACAGGCAGGACATGAAATACAGGACGGACGGACAGACACTGCGATTACTATATGCAACATCCCCCAAAAAAATTTGGGGGGCATAAAAACACATTTGAATATGAAGGCATGTAAATAAATCTAAATTCATCAATGTAAAGAATCTTCTTGTTTCAATACTTGTAGCTATTTGTGAAAGCAAGGTGGTGAGCATGCTACTGTGAGACACAGATGGTTCAATTATCAGTGGGATTACATCCAAGGTTTTTCAAACACACTCTCCCCAGTGCCTTCATATATTGGACAGGATGCTGTGAAAGCACGTCATCCTCCTGAGACAGTTTAAGGTGAACCCTTGTGTGTAGGGATATACAAGCTCAAACACTTTTAATCCTCAAAAAACAAGGCTGCTGTCTCAGAGAGACAGATACTCACAAGATTCACCAACCATTCCTTAGAAATTCTTGGGACTTTGACTCAAGAATGAATTTTGAAAATCACACTTAGAGACCATTTTTGAGACCAAAATTTACAAGCATGTAGGGGTACTTAATATAGAGCCAAATAAACTCTCACATTTATTCTATCTGTCATGGTAAACTAGATATCTAAGGTTGAAATTTGGACTTTCAAGCCTAAGTCTAAGAATATTCTCAAGAATGGTTGGTGAATACAACCCCTGTCATGTCCAATAACTGGAGTTGTGTGTATGATAGTCACTGCATCATTTTTCACATTTTTTCACAGTTGGTTGACACTACATAATTGTAATAATAATAATAAAATCTTTATTTCAGTGCAAGATATTAAGATCATGAAACATAATAACAACTTATCTACCTATGGCCTTCTAAACTCTTTAAAAATTATAAAAATATAGAATAAAGAGCATGTAAACAATGAAAAAAGAAAATGTACGTATACTTAACAATTTTAGAAATGCAAGTATGGGTATTGTAGCAAATCTCAATATGACAAGACAACACTTTCTTTCCTTGTTATTCCAACAATTCCAGTTATGTAGACACCAATTAAACAAAATGAATTAATGTCAGTCAACATATATGAACCGATAAAAAATGCTACAATAGAACCAACACCTGTTTAAGATTCTATTCTTACATAATTTGAAAAAATGAAAAAAAAAAAAACATAAATCTACACTTAGCTGTTAAACAAATGTATTCTATAATTTCTCTTGATGTGCAAAAGGTCATTATAAATAAATTGCTAGATTATCATCCAAATTTTTCTTAAAAATGGGGAGGGCAGGAATATTTTATTATTTTTATTTCATTTTTAAAATTTTTGATGTTTTTTATTTAATAAAAAATAATTTTTTTTTTTTATGAAAATAAAAAGGGCCGGGGTGGCATGAAAATTAGGGGGCGGGCGGGGATGATAATCTAGCAATTAATTTATTTTGGCCTAAAGAAAATGTGAATGTATTTGTACAGCAATAGAATTTCAGAGATCCATACCTAGATAAGTAAATAAACATTTTATAACTTCAGTTTTTGGTTGAATGTGTTGAATTAAATTTAATACATAGATGCATAAAAATCATGAAAACGGTAGTTTCTCTGGCTTGAATTTAACCAATTTTTTAAAACTTTATTTTGGCTCAACAACGAATGTTTGCAATATCGAAATTAATTTTTTTTTTTTTTAATACTTTGAAATAGAGTATGGATAAAATTTGGTTGTAATATTAACACAGTAGTCTCTTATTACCGTTCTAAGGAAAAAAACAATACAAAGTACACTTTACTGCAGTTATGGAAAAATAACTTTGATCACATACAGTTCATACTCACCAACTCAAACTCTTTTATTTCGAAATTCCGGTTATCTCAAATTTGAAATTTGGTCCCATTTTTTTCCCTTCTATTTCTATATTAATTTACTCCTGATATATCAAATTCCAGTAATTCGAATTATTCACTATTTCGAATCTGTTTTTCGGTCCCATCTTAATATCTCACTCGTTAATTCGAATTTTTATCACCGCGTGAAGACAAAAGGCAAACCATCGAAGGTAATAATTGTTGATCCCATACCTGTAATTTATCGCTTCATGTGTCTGTACTGACAGGTAAGTAAATTGTGTTATCAAATTGTTATGATACAAACACAAGCGATACACACGCTAATTAGACAAACAACACCGAAGTGTTAGAAGACGTTTTTGACATGTGCTATTTTTCGTCTTATTTTTTATTTGTAACGTTGTTGTAACCATTGCTTGTATATAACCTGTGTTTAAATTTCAGTTACCTATTCTATTTATTTGATATTCAAGTAAATAAAAAGTATAAGAATTAAAAGCATATTTTGTTTATCTATTATATCACACTCAAAAAAATACAATGTTCACGCACTGTGCAAATAGACAATAAGCATACACACGGATAACAACGCACAACAAACGTTTGCGTAGAAGAAAATTACGCATGTAAACAGTAGAATTTACCATGATTTAAGATAAATCCACAGTACACATCAATTGTCATGTGTAAATATAACAACATCGTGTAATATTGAATAAAAAGCAACAAATAGAGGTATTTATATGTACAACAAATATATTTTCAACAATTTATGAAGTGGATGGGGTCACTGTAAAAAGTTGAACAAAAATAGACACCTGATAAATCGAACTTCGGATATTTCGAAATATTTTTACGGTCCAACGGAATTCAAAATAATGAGTTTTGACTGTATCATCATTAAATAAAATGTAATTGCAAAAATAATGTTTTTATAATAAATAAATGTACAATGTATTTGTATAAATATTAAAAATTTCTAAATATAATTCTTATATTGAGATTAAACAAATGACCATGCAATATTTTATATGCATATGTTTTAAGGCAACACAATAAAAAGAGATTAATGTAAGCATAAAAAGCTCTTCCTGAGTGAATCAGAAAACTACTGACACAAATCATTCTAACCATTATTAGTATTATGCTCTATGCAATTTTAATGGGCAAGCTTTGTTAATACTGTACATGGACAGTCAAACCTGTCTTAAGCAGCCACTCAAGGGGAAGAGTAAAAATGACCCCTTAAGGCAGGTAGCTGCTTAATACAGGTTGATTCAAACTCAAACCATGAAAATTGTAAATAGAAAACATGGCTGTTTAAGACAAGTGGTTGCTAAATAAAGGTGACCACTCACACAGGTTTTGCAGTAATAGTATAGGCTCAAAATCTTATCAAACACATGTGTTTGAAGAGGAAAGGCCAAATTCAGGCTTATCCATAATGGTAGGGGCCATCAGGATTAAGAACAGATGTAGTAAAAGACTGCATAGTGGCATTGACTGGTGAAAGAGAACTCTGTCATCGATTGGTACCAATGTCAAGTTAACCATTTCCGGTTTTGATACCTCTCTCTGTTGTTGTAAACCACCTTCATTGTCTTCTCTTTTATGGAGAATGAGCTCTCAAAACATTAAAGCAAATTGAAAGAGTTGCTTCCCTTTGTCCACAGGATTGCTGTGTGTGACCAATTGTAGAAATCATCTTTCAGACATCTACATGTATCTACAGTTTAGTTCAAAGCATTTTTTGTGATTTTATTGATCTAATAATCGTATAATTACTGATGTCAAGTTAAAACCTATTTGTATGAGCAATTTTTCATTATGACCGGAGCAACATGCAAGTTGTTTAAGATGGATTTAATAACATTATATTTTCAACACGCCATCTATGAATGTTTCCAATATACTGTATCTGGCTGCAATGTTGCTTCAGCATCTCTCAAACCTGTGTAAGCAGTCACCTCTATTAAGCAGCCACCTGTCTTAAGCAACCATATTTTTCTATTTCCCTTTTTTATGTTTTCAGAATAAATCAACTTGTATTAAGCAATAACCTGTCTCAAAAGGCCACTTTTGCTCATTCTCTTGACTGGCTGCTTAAGACAGGTTTGACTATATTTTTAACAATTCAGAATCATGATTGATTGTTTTATTGAATATTTAGCGGCATTTTTATGACATCGAGGGCTAACAGAGGACCAGTTAACCTAACTATTCTTTCCTTGGATCCTGAAAAGTTAACCAGTACTCAAGCACACCCCATCTCTGCATGTAACTGATAACTTTCTCACTTGGATCAGTAGTGAGAGATGACTGATAAAGGGACACAATGCCGTACATCAATCATCATGGAGACCACTTGATTGACAGTCAGACGCGCCACCGACTGAGCTAATCGGGCCCGGCAATCAAAATCATGTAGAGTAGAATCATGAAAGAATAAAACTTCTGTTCTTCTGCAAGTAACTTTGGACAGAACTAGACTGGAACCCGCAACATCAAAGATGGGGTTAAGTGAATTTGATGCAGCATCACAGGTCACTAGAAGGATTCATACATGCAAACATCCGTGAATCATGTTCTATTCTTATCGCATCCCACCTAGACCATTGTTATTAACACATGCAATACATTTCTGCTTATTAAAAACAAATATACAAATATAGACTTTTCAGCTGTTAAATATGATGTGATAGTTGTTATATTATATAACTAACAACTATATACCTATAGCGGCCATATAATAAATGAAATATTATGAAAAAAGATAAATATAACAAGAAGCCCATGGGCTTTAACGGTCACCTGATTATCCTTGATGTCTTAAAGCTATATGAATCTAATTCCAATTTTTGTCAATAAAACATAAGCATTAACCATCATGTCAGCAACAACAAAATACATTCAAGTAAGTCTATTCAATCCACAGAAATGGCAATTTTTGTCATTTATCTTACATAGATTTAGTAAAGTAGGCCCTACCCCCAGTGCCCAATAGCGAGACCCAGGGACATGCAATTCACAATTTTTATAAAGGATCCATATACATGCACGTCCATAATCATGCTCATCATTCATTTCCCATTGCTTCCTATATTAAGAAGGGGATTTATAAAGTTTACCTTAAATTTGACTGTTTTGGACCTGCCCCCAAGACCCCAGTGGAGTGGGGACCATGCAATTCATAATTTTGATTCATCCTTAGATACCAAAGCTGCATACAACATTTCATTACAATTGAGCGTATGGTTTTTGAGAAGAAGTCGAAAATGCCAATTGTTTACAGATGCACAACACATGATGCATGACAAACGACGACGGACAAAATGCAATCGCAAAAGATCCCTCGAGACAAAGTCTCAGGTGATCTAAAAAATGAATATCAAAAAATTAGAATATCACAAAAAAAAATCAATATCAGATATCTGAAATACAAAAGTGGCAAGCTGTTCTGTTCGGTATATTTTGCAGTAATTTTATACATTTTTCTAAAAAAATATCAAAGCTTGTGCAGCATGTACAAAATAGGCATTTCGTGTCAAAAAGATGCTCATGCATAATTGAATAGAATTCCACAATCAGCCTATGTACAAATCAATACATAATTATCTGTTAAAGTTAAAGGGATTATATTGGCATATTACTGTCAATTCCCTGTCCTAAATACACACGCCCAGCATGAAGATATACTTATAACTTAGAGATGTAAGTGTGTAAAGAGTCTAGTTGTATAGCCTCTTTATTACAAACATCAGGTTTCTGAAACCACATTTTTGTTCACATTTGTCATTTTCAACGAACCGCTTTTGGGAAGACTCGTTCCCGATCTCGTTTTCGAGGCTTCGTTTGGGAAGTTTAAGGAGTTCAATGTAAAGCATTGCGCAATACTTTATTGCGGGACGTATTAAAGTTTTGGCAAGTATTCAATTTGTGTTTATTAGATAACTTTCAAGTAAATAAAGTTTATACGTCAATACATAAGCATTATTTTGTGCACACTGCATACAGGAAAAGTCTGGATTAACCCTTTACTCCATAGATACGTGTTTTCATGCACTAATCACTGAAGGCCTTTGAAAACAGTGCAGGAAGAGTTCAGATTGCTCGTGACGAGCAATCTGAACACTTCATGCACTGTTTTCCACTCTGTCAGTTAATATAAACATAATTCACCCAATAATTCAAAAGCATTCTATATTAGGTGTCAAAAGGCGTCTATATTAGAGGTGTCCAAAAGCGTCTATATGAAGTAAAGGGTTAACAGTGTGTTTATGTTACTTGCCAATATAATCCCTTTAATGTTATATACACATGTTAATAATGCTTCTCAATATTTTGATAAAGATATTGAAAATACAAAAGTGACGGATCAGCTGTTCCGTTCAGTATGTTTTAATGATATCTTATTTTAAAACAACAGGCTGAATAAATGCTTCATTTCCACTGCTTATGAACTTTAAGGATAAACAGTTGAGATTCACATTAGAGGTAAAGCAGATTTTCTTTTGCTAAATATCCGTACTTAAATTCAAGAATTACAAATCTGTACTTTTTTATTTAATTTTGCATGATTGAGTCTTTCATCAGAAAACAAACAGATATATTTATGTTAAACTTGAGAAAAATAAGTCTTTATTACATGACCTTTAAATAAATAAATTCTGATAAGCCAAAATGATCCCTCATTAAACAAAGTACTATTGGATCTTAAACAGTTTTTACCTTGGGTTTTGCAAAACTGTGCATAAAATTACAATATACCATGGTTGTTAAAATTAACCGATGGGAAGTGTTAGCCGGACGCAACAACGTTAACTGAAATGTTTCAAATGTGGCATTGTTTTTTAATGGCTGTCAACAAGAGATTCACTTCCAATTTTAGCAAAATTATTGATAATAAAGATGCTGTTACAACAAAAAAGGCAACATGTCAATCAGTTAATATATTTCGCCATTAATGACAAGAAAAACAATTGAATGATCAGTTTACATATAAAAATAACAAACTATTAAAATGTGTCCATGGACCAGTAGTCATGGTTAAGACGTTGAATTTATACATGACTTTTTTTTCAACAATGGTTCTAATCCCAATCTGGGAATTTTATTTTAAATTACATTTTTTAAATTAAATTTATTGCATTTTTTTTATTTTTTCACTTAAACACTTTTGGTACATAAAATGTATAATTTTAACTTATTGACTTTTTGTCATTTCCTATAAGGAAAAGCTAGTCAAGGTTCTGAATTCATTTATTTATAGTTTATATAATAAAACAGTCATGAACTTTTCAGCTGTGCAATATGATGTGCTTGCTACCACCTCGGTCAATATTAATTTTTCTCTGGTGCATAGCACATCATATTACACAGTTGAAAAGTACATAATTGTATACTATTTTTTAATTGCCTCCATATATAATTGTTCAGCATTTTTTTATTTACATTTATCCAATCATTTAAAGCAATACACTTAAAAACCAATGCACTAAATCACTAGAATTTTACACAAGTTTGTGCCCTGTTATGCACTAACTGCAAGTCTTACACGCATGTGTTTGCTTTTATGTCCTCACTGCAACTTTACACAAGTGTGTTTGCTTTTATGCACTCACTGACATCTTACACAAGTGTTATGCATTCACTTGAATTTTACACAATTAAGATTGCTTTTATGCACTCACTTGAATTTTACACAATTGTGCTTGCTTTTATGCACTCACTACAATTTTTCACAAATGTTTTTGCTTTTATGCACTCACTGGAATTGTACACAAGTGTGTTTGCTATTATGCACTCACTGGAATTTTACACAATTGTGTTTGCTTTTATGCACTCACTGGAATTTTACACAAGTGTGTTTGCTGTTATGACGTTGCTGGATTTTACTCAGGTATGCAGATAATTGTTTCGCTGGATTTTAGACTGTGTTTGTTGCTATGCGTTCAGTGACAGATATGACACTTACTACACTGGCTAATATACCCAGTATTACAATTATGACATCTTTCGCTCGCAGGAACACATTTATATCATTCCAGCAGACCTTCAGATGAAACAGGCATGGCAATATAAACGCAAGGATTGAACTACCTACAGAACCTGTAATGAAATTAAAATGTCCATTATATATATAGATGGTGAGATTATAGTTATGAAACAAAAGTCGGAGATTCTGACACCATATGAGATTATAAGAATGGCATCAATATCATATTCAACACATTGACATCTCAGGTTTAATGGGAAGGAGGACTTCGAATGATAAAATTTATATACAAGTTCCTCAAATTAAATTTTTGGACTGCACTGGACTTGATCCTATACCTTGGAAGTGATAAGGTAAGTGATATTAAAAAAGTGCCTTAGCACAATCAAAGGAGCCCTTGATTATTTGATGCTTGAGATTTTAAGGATCAGTCAAGAATATCAAAGTTTTTTAGATTCAACCTTGCAAAAAAAACTTTTTCCAATTTTTAAAAATATTTTTCTGTTTTTAATTTTTTTTTCTTCGGAAACACAATTATATATGCATAAATTGCATATAGGTAACAAAATATAAAGTAAACAATATGTATTTATAAAAGAGGCGTATATTTTATAATAATGAAATGAGCCATAATTCTGTGTAAAATCAAAACAGAGTTATGTCACTTGAGTCTCTTTAATAATAGCGAAGACACAAGTGATTTTCATTGATGTAAAGCTAGCAGTTACAAAGAATTTCGAAAATTTCAGAATACGAAACGACCATAATTCTGTCCAAAATTAAAATGGAGTTATCTGCGTGGTGAGAGGAATAATTCTGTTTTGATTTCAGGTAGAAATTTAATGGCAGTAAAACACATGAAATTTCATTGATGTATGACTAGTAGTTATTGACACATGACCTTGCAAAAGGCTTTTACCTTATTTTTTTAGTATAAAAATGGCCTTAATTATGCGTTAAATCAGGAGTCTCACTTGTTCTCTAGCGTGCCCTTAATGATGCATCACCTATAACTTTCTGTTCAGGAAATGATGTTAATTTTTTGAGTCATGAAAAGAAAGGGCACTTTTGAAAATAACTGATGATTGCAACCTTGTAGTGAATCTTATTTATGAGAAATTCATTAATACACAGGTCAGCCTTTTTTCTTTTTTTTTTTACTCTTCAACGTTTTAGCATATCCCAATACTGGCCAATGAGTGACTTAATTGCAGCCGTTGATTTAGTATTTGGTCAACAAAATTAAAGAATTTTACACTACAAAACAAAATAAAATGTAAGTTATTGAAGAGAATATCCATAACATAATTATGAAGTTTGATATAAATGTGCAGTTTTACTGCTAAGATACAAAACATATCAGTGCTATACCAGGGGGCTATCCAGAAGTTTGTGGACGAATCTCATAATATGAACATGACAAGTCTGATTTATTTGGAGTTTTAGATGTATTATATTTAATCTAACGGCAAACTATATGCAAAGTATGAAGAAAATATATGGTCAAATAAAATATTTCAAATATATCATGTACGCCTATCTGCCGCAGGGTAGATTTACGTTACGTCGTTGCGACGTCAATTTATTTTACAAGTAATTTTCCTACTCTTACTCGTTGCTCCATTTATACTCTTTTAACAACTGGGGAACCCAGCGAGCACTTAAATGCATGCTATTTTTCTTAATTACCGTGTGCAATGTAACCTATACTTAGTTTGCAGCATAGTTCATGAATTGTATTACGGCAATCCTTTTTAAGGCAGTTTTTACCACGTTAACTTGACATTGACGCGATTTTGACACAGGGCAACCACATATGTTGTCGTCCATTATTGTTTCACGTTCCTCACTGTATCGTTTGTGTCATCTGTAGACTACAAAATGCACTACAAATAACTTTCTCGGAGCTTTACTATACATATCTATCGTCTGAATCAGTGTTTTGCTAATATTGACTTAAACTGTATTACTGCTCGTTGTTTCACCTTTTCATCAGATGCACTATTTGCATATAGATGCATCTACATTTTCAATAGTAGTTGATTTAAACTCCTAACACCTGCGTGCAATGCTGGAATGACATTGTCATGCAGACATTGATGCCGTGTCCTCAATAATATATGATTTACCGCAAGTGTTATGGGAAAAAGATTATTATTATTCACATATTTGTCTGTCAAATTGTTCAACAATTTGAGCTGAGGCACTTATCATGTATGTATGTTGCTATGGATATCATAATTATCACTGACATAAGAAATATACTAAAACATCGTACATCGATGACAAATACACCAATACTAAAGTGTGAAAAATATAGCTTGCATAAATAAAGATTTTATTAAATTTGTCCACGAACTTATTGATAACCCCTCGTATAGGCAAGCCTCTTTAATGGTAGTGAATACACACATGAAGTTCCATTGATATATGGTTGTAGTACCTGAGGTAAAGGCTTGCAAAAAAAAAACTTTAACCCCAAAAAAATAACAGAGACACTGTGGCGAATACATTTTTAGCTACCCATTTCTTCTAAAGTTGAAATGTTGACAAGGCTGTTTCATAGACAGCCAACTTTAACTTTTACATGTGAGCAGACCTTAATTACCAGCCATCAACTGACTTTCTGCCTGATAATTTTTAATGTTGATATGAATACAGTTTTCAAAAGAAGATTTTGCACATCATCTGGATGAGATGGAGATTGACTGAAGTTTCATGAAAATCCTCCAAAGGGTTTAAGATATAGAGAGCGGACACAAGACAACCTTGAATTGTGACCCTGTATGGTTGGAGTGTGGGTTCTTGACTCAAGTTTCATGAAAAGCTATCTAGGGACTTAGAAGATACAGAGGACATGAAATAAAGGTTAAAAATATCTGCCCTAGTACTGTGACCTAGACAATGAACCATCATGGTTGGGCTATGGATTCTGCATGTCATCTCCAGGAGTTGACCCAAGTTTCATGAAAATCCTTGATCCTTGAGTACTTGATTCAAGATTCGTGAAAAAACTTTCAAAAAAGTATAACAGATACAGAGAGGACATGAAATAAAGGCTGAAAACATCTGATCTTTTACTGTGTCCTTGCACTTGAACCAATATGGTTGGAAAGGAGGTTCTGCACATTGTCTTGGGAAGATGAACATCTCATCCCAGTTTCTTGACATTCATTAAACCCTTTACTCCATAGATACGTGTTTTCCCACATCAATCACAGAAGGCCTTTGAAAACAGTGCAGGAAGAGTTCAGATTGCTCATGACGAGCAATCTGAACACTTCATGCACTGTTTTCCACTCTGTCAGTTAATATAAACATAATTCACCCAATAATTCAAAAGCCTTCTATATTAGAGGTGTCCAAAGGCATCTATATTAGGTGTCCAAAGCGTATATATGAAGTAAAGGGTAAAAGGGTTAAGGCAAAAGAGGGAACACAAAATCATGACTAAGCCTAATAAAACTGATATTGAATCAACATCAGAGAAATCCGGCCAGTGGTTCCTAAAAAGAAATTCATTTAAAGAAATTGTGGCCAATGGATGAGCATGCAGATTAGATAGCTCAGCTCAGAGCCAAAAATCAGAATAGAAGAATTATACTTTATTTTATATAGAAGAAAAAGCAAAATTAACCAGTGTAGTGAAACCTTAAGTATAACAGCATTGTTTTACTTTATGTAAGACATTTTGAAAAGAAAATTTATTCTGTCGGGTACCACCAGTACCAACACTTACCCACAAATGCACCAACATATGCAAATTTGTTTCTGAGAGCAATAGCCAACCCTCCTGCAAACAGTACTATAAGTATACGAAGAATATTTCTCTTCCAAGATGGAACCTATAATAAATTAACATACATGTATGTTAACTTCATGTCACATTATCATTGTGATTCTGGGAAGGACATATTTTAATCAAATTTCACAACAGGATATAATATATAACAGGTCCTCCGTGGCCAGGTGGTCTAAGGCACTGTATCAAGATCACTTACCTGTCACCGCTAAGGTCGTTGGTTTGAGTCCTGCTCACTCTAAAAGCTTTATGTGAGAAAGTTTCCAGTTACATGTACTTGTGGAAGGACGCTAGTTCTACTCAGAGTCATTCCAAAGTCTCCCCCCACCGATAAAACTAGATATGCCTTATATAATTGAAATGTGATGAAAATGGCCTTTAACCCCATAACAAATAAAATAACTATGATTATATTATATACAGCAATCTTATCCAAGCTGTTGGGCCCGGTCAGCTCAAACGGTAGCATGTCTGACTATCAAACCAGGGGTTTTGAGTTTAAATCCCTGCATGACCGTAATCTGTGATGATCGACAGACAACATATGACATAGAAGAACAATGCACCATCACCATCTGACCTTTGACCAGTAGATCTCAAAATCAAAACTATAGAAATGGTGTTTAATTGTGCAACATGGATCTATTAACATAACATAAATTACATTTATATTATTTAATTAAAATTTTAACACATATCTTCATATAAAGAGTGTCACATCTTGTGATAAAAACAAAAAACAGCTGCTTCAAAACTGTTAATGTTTAACACATGCATCGTAGCTGTGCCAAGGTGTTAATACAATATGTTACTTGTCAAAGAGTACACCATACATACAATGTCAGGTACAGCGAACACCATACATACAGTGTCAATTATAGAGTACATCATACATACAGTGTCAGGTACAGAGTACATCATACATACAGTGTCAAGTAGAGAGAACACCATACATACAGTGTCAGGTACAGAGTACATCATACATACAGTGTCAGGTACAGAGTACATCATACATACAGTGTCAGGTACAGAGTACATCATACATATAGTGTCAGGTAGAGAGAACACCATAAATACAGTGTCAGGTACAGAGTACATCATACATACAGTGTCAGGTACAGAGTACATCATACATATAGTGTCAGGTACAGAGAACACCATAAATACAGTGTCAGGTACAGAGTACATCATACATACAGTGTTAGGTACAGACTACATCATACACACAGTGTCAGGTACAGAGAACACCATAAATACAGTGTCAGGTACAGAGTACATCATACATATAGTGTCAGGTAGAGAGAACACCATAAATACAGTGTCAGGTACAGAGTACATCATACATACAGTGTCAGGTACAGAGTACATCATACATATAGTGTCAGGTACAGAGAACACCATAAATACAGTGTCAGGTACAGAGTACATCATACATACAGTGTTAGGTACAGACTACATCATACACACAGTGTCAGGTACAGAGAACACCATACATACAGTGTCGGGTACAGAGTACACCATACATACAGTGTCGGGTACAGAGTACACCATACATACAGTGTCGGGTACAGAGTACATCATACATACAGTGTCGGGTACATGAGGAGCAACATCACCATGTCCTCCCAATAACAGGGTATCATCCTCCTCCAACAACTTTTCCCTTTCACTCATTATCTTCTTTGATGGTCCACATATTTGTCCTGCAATGAGTTTGTAGTAAAGTTGATTTTGACCTGTGTTACATTTTTGATAATATGTACTAAATGTAGAATCTCATGTTGTTATATGCTTCTTTAGAGTTTCAATGATCTACAAACCTTATCTTGTATTTATGACTGATAAGTAAACTTGCTAAATTAACATGAACTGCCATAGTTATTGAGAAGACACTTTTTTTCTTCTTTTTTTTTAAATAAATCTGACCTTGACCTTGATCAAATTTACCTCAAAACCAATCTTTTACCAGTTTTACCTCAAAACCAATCTTTGACCAGATTTACATCAAAACCAATCTTTTACTAGATTTACCTCAAAACCAATCTTTTACTAGATTTACCTCAAAACCAATCTTTGACCAGATTTACCTCAAAACCAATCTTTTACTAGATTTACCTCAAAACCAATCTTTTACTAGATTTACCTCAAAACCCAATCTTTTACTAGATTTACCTCAAAACCAATCTTTGACCAGATTTACCTCAAAACCAATCTTTTACTAGAATTACTTCAAAACCAATCTTTTACTAGATTTACCTCAAAACCAATCTTTGACCAGATTAACCTCAAAACCAATCTTTTACTAGATTTACCTCAAAACCAATCTTTTACTAGATTTTCCAAATAAAACAATCCAAAATTTCCTCTTCATGTAAGGATACAAAATTTATTTTCAAACTATCTTATAAAGGAAATTAAAGTTGATAAACGGAAACCAACTTTCTATCTTTAATAATAATGACCTTGACCTGATTAACCTCAAGACCAATCCCATGTATTCTTCATTATTAGGAACATTTATACCAAATTCCAAATATTATGAGTAACAATTAGGCTAATGATGATTAACGCTTGCTTTTGAAAATGGCCAGACTTATTTTCATTCATTCATTCCTGTCTTGGTACAGTCAAACCTGTATAAGTGGTCACCTCTATTAAGCATCCACTTGTCTTAAGCAGCCACATTCACTATTTCCAATTTCTATGTTTTCAGAGCAAACTTACCTGTATTAAGCAACAACCTGTCTTAAAAGGCCACTTTTGCTCCTTCCCTTGACTGGCTGCTTAAGACAGGTTTGACAGTAGTTGTTATTAAAATATTCATGTCAGTAACAAATCTTCACTTACATCCGAATACCCTAAAGTAATTGAGCTGAAATAATTTTTGGTCAGTCAGACAGATGGGTGGATGAATAGACAGGGTTGACACCATGCACTCCCTTTATACTTTAAATGGTGGCGACATAAAATTATTCCAGCTTTCAGCTATATTAGTCAACTTTATTATTTGTTTGACTGCAACAAATACCTCCAATTATGGAACCCAGACAAGAAGACATAATTATTTTTGTAAGGCAGGCTCTGGTTTCATTTTGTTATTTAAGTCTCCCTGATTCCTTTAAACAATGATTTGATTGGAACACAAGATTTGCCATGGTTTAAGAGGTAACATTTTAAAACAAGTGAAAATAATACATAAGAGAATTTCTTATAAAACAAGACACTGGAGTATTGCAAGCAACACAGTCCGCTACTGGTTTACCTATTTTGTTGCCATAGGGCCATCCTTAAAAAGATATTTGTTTGATGTGCTCTGACCCAGTATTTTTCATGTGAGTAGGTTGGAAGATAATATTTTTTGCCAAATTTTTTATCTTGTATAGTCATTTTAAGGGAAAAAGGACTGTAATCATGAAAAAAAAAAAAAAATTAAACGCTTTGAAAGTCAATAAAAAAGTTTGGGTAGCAGCAATTTTGAGTGAATAGGTACGGGCACGGCAAACAATTTATTCTTTAAGAATGGCATAGCTTCCACAAATTTTGTCCGACTGAATAAGTAAAATGAACTGTACTATCTCCTTATTGTCTTCTATCCACATGCTAAGTTTTACATACCCAGCTTTGATAATTTTAGACGGACAGACAGAGGATGAACCTTTAGTCGATAAAGGACTTACAATAGATTTATTAAATTAATTCTTTGAGACAAAGAAAATCATTTATTCCATAGATCTACATAAAGATGAGCTCTGTCATAAACTTACCTTCCGTAAATAAATATTTCTCCAGTATTTCTATGACAGGGAAAATCTGTAGCGGAAATGTAAGCAATATTCCAACACATATACCAACATTGACTGCAATGGCCAAAGGGTTTCCATCCGGGATGTTGGTATTCAGCATCTGATGTACACCATTCCCAAACTTCAGGTAACCAAGGATACCAAACGAGCCAAGAACCAAGGTCAAGACGAGCAGGGCACCATGTAGGAAAAGTGGGAACAGTTCTCTGTTACCTTCCATGCTCGACTCTATTGGAATGACCTACAACAAAAAACCAAACAGTTTTGCTACTGAAACATGCTCTGTAACATAGTAATCAATCAGTATTTCAGCACTGACTGTTTGTCATTAAGTTTACAAGTGAACATTGTAGATTATTACATGGGTGAAGAACGCCTTAAGAAGAATCAAAGTACTTTGGGGACTGGCCCAAGTTTCACTAAACATCTCAAATCAAGATTTTCTTCAACTGAAAATTTTAGAGTGCTATAACTTTATTTTACATTGATCATTTTGTATGATATCCTTTACCAATGAGTAAAGGTGTGACCCATTTATTAAATCGTGAAACATCAGGAATTTCTGTACCCTCCATCTAATACACCTCGTGTATAGCTCTAGAATACACCAACGCAATTCCCCTGTGTTACAAGTCTGTGTTCATTCGCGTGAAAGTAACAAATTATGTATCTGTCGTTAAGTTGAATAGATGGTGTTATTAAATTGATTTTTTTAATTTATACACTCGACATGGGTCATGTTAATAGGGAAATTTAAAATATCAATCTTGATTAACCATCGTTTAGATTTTCAACGTACATGTATATTAGGTGTAACCCCACCATTGATTTTTGTTCTTTATTCTATAGTAAATAATAAAAGTTTGAAGGTTTGTCATTCATAGAGAGTCCCAAATGAAAGAAGTGAAACCTACATTTTATTGTTTGTCAACCTCTGCACTATCAAAATATGATGAGAAAAGTAGGGGTCATGTGTCATATAAGAGATTGTTTTTCTGCTCAGTGTGTACACTGGTGACAAAGTGAAAGTAGACTTCCGAAATCATGAATTCATACCCCAATTTCCAAGCATCATTTTTTTTTCTAAATTCGCAATTCAAACATGACAATGCTATCAAAATGTTCAAAATACATCAATAATGCCATTCAAATAAAAAAATGAGCATTAAAATAAGGAAAATGCATTTTTAAAGAAGAAGATTGAGGATTATTTATAACCGCCATTATGCGACTACCCTACGGAAGCACTTCCTTTTTGCAATGGTGGCACTATGCCTATAAGGAAATTCTTTTTTTTTTAATTTCATAATTACCTCTTTTTTACCTCTATTTTACTTAGTACTACCAATTTGAAGTAAAACTGCCAAGTTGCAGGCATTAAATACTGAAACTTTTTGTCAAAATACCACTTTTTACATGATCATTATATACAGGCGCGAGATGTTGACCGACATGCAATTTTGATGTGTTTGACTAATTTTACCAAAAAATTTTTTATTTTACCTAATTCCATTAAAATTTTTACACCAAAATGGTCTCATGATACACTGAAGACATTATCATACCAAAATACATTATTCAATACAATGTACATGCTAAAAATTGCACATTTAAATCATCAAAAATAAAAAATCTTCAAAATTTTGTGATTTTTCATGAAATTTCAATGTAAATATGCACATATATGCTTTATTTGAGGCATAAACTTGCCAAAATGTTGTTTTTTATGAAGCAAATGTCTCCAATTTGTCATTTAAGACTATGAGAGTGTAAAAAAAGAGGTTATTTTACCTACAATTAACATTTTGGAAAATCACCACCATTTCACTCAAGTCTCTCTTATAGATGTAACCTCACCATTGATTTTTGTTCTTTATTCTATAGTAAATAATAAAAGTTTGAAGGTTTGTCATTCATAGAGAGTCCCAAATGAAAGAAGTGAAACCTACATTTTACTGTTTGTCAACCTCTGCACTATCAAAATATGATGAAGAGTAGGGGTCATGTGTCATATAAGAGATTTTTTTTCTGCTCAGTGTGTACACTGGTGACAAAGTGAAAGTAGACTTCCGAAATCATGAATTCATACCCCAATTTCCAAGCATCATTTTTTTTTCTAAATTCGCAATTCAAACATGACAATGCTATCAAAATACATCAATAATGCCATTCAAATAAAAAAATGAGCATTAAAATAAGGAAAATGCATTTTTAAAGAAGAAGATTGAGGATTATTTATAACCGCCATTATGCGACTACCCTACGGAAGCACTTCCTTTTTGCAATGGTGGCACTATGCCTATAAGGAAATTCTTTTTTTTTTAATTTCATAATTACCTCTTTTTTACCTCTATTTTACTTAGTACTACCAATTTGAAGTAAAACTGCCAAGTTGCAGGCATTAAATACTGAAACTTTTTGTCAAAATACCACTTTTTACATGATCATTATATACAGGCGCGAGATGTTGACCGACATGCAATTTTGATGTGTTTGACTAATTTTACCAAAAAATTTTTTATTTTACCTAATTCCATTAAAATTTTTACACCAAAATGGTCTCATGATACACTGAAGACATTATCATACCAAAATACATTATTCAATACAATGTACATGCTAAAAATTGCACATTTAAATCATCAAAAATAAAAAATCTTCAAAATTTTGTGATTTTTCATGAAATTTCAATGTAAATATGCACATATATGCTTTATTTGAGGCATAAACTTGCCAAAATGTTGTTTTTTATGAAGCAAATGTCTCCAATTTGTCATTTAAGACTATGAGAGTGTAAAAAAAGAGGTTATTTTACCTACAATTAACATTTTGGAAAATCACCACCATTTCACTCAAGTCTCTCTTATAGATGTAACCTCACCATTGATTTTTGTTCTTTATTCTATAGTAAATAATAAAAGTTTGAAGGTTTGTCATTCATAGAGAGTCCCAAATGAAAGAAGTGAAACCTACATTTTACTGTTTGTCAACCTCTGCACTATCAAAATATGATGAAGAGTAGGGGTCATGTGTCATATAAGAGATTTTTTTTCTGCTCAGTGTGTACACTGGTGACAAAGTGAAAGTAGACTTCCGAAATCATGAATTCATACCCCAATTTCCAAGCATCATTTTTTTTTCTAAATTCGCAATTCAAACATGACAATGCTATCAAAATACATCAATAATGCCATTCAAATAAAAAAATGAGCATTAAAATAAGGAAAATGCATTTTTAAAGAAGAAGATTGAGGATTATTTATAACCGCCATTATGCGACTACCCCACGGAAGCACTTCCTTTTTGCAATGGTGGCACTATGCCTATAAGGAAATTCTTTTTTTTTTAATTTCATAATTACCTCTTTTTTACCTCTATTTTACTTAGTACTACCAATCTGAAGTAAAACTGCCAAGTTGCAGGCATTAAATACTGAAACTTTTTGTCAAAATAACACTTTTTACATGATCATTATATACAGGCGCGAGATGTTGACCGACATGCAATTTTGATGTGTTTGACTAATTTTACCAAAAAAATTTTTATTTTACCTAATTCCATTAAAATTTTTACACCAAAATGGTCTCATGATACACTGAAGACATTATCATACCAAAATACATTATTCAATACAATGTACATGCTAAAAATTGCACATTTAAATCATCAAAAATAAAAAATCTTCAAAATTTTGTGATTTTTCATGAAATTTCAATGTAAATATGCACATATATGCTTTATTTGAGGCATAAACTTGCCAAAATGTTGTTTTTTATGAAGCAAATGTCTCCAATTTGTCATTTAAGACTATGAGAGTGTAAAAAAAAAAGTTATTTTACCTACAATTAACATTTTGGAAAATCACCACCATTTCACTCAAGTCTCTCTTATAGATGTAACCCCACCATTGATTTTTGTTCTTTATTCTATAGTAAATAATAAAAGTTTGAAGGTTTGTCATTCATAGAGAGTCCCAAATGAAAGAAGTGAAACCTACATTTTACTGTTTGTCAACCTCTGCACTATCAAAATATGATGAAG
The DNA here is from genome assembly GCA_029582155.1 of Panopea generosa. Classification (NCBI taxonomy): domain Eukaryota; kingdom Metazoa; phylum Mollusca; class Bivalvia; order Adapedonta; family Hiatellidae; genus Panopea; species Panopea generosa. The sequence goes on along the minus strand of CM055895.1, from coordinate 13,482,260 downwards.
AGTAGGGGTCATGTGTCATATAAGAGATTTTTTTTCTGCTCAGTGTGTACACTGGTGACAAAGTGAAAGTAGACTTCTGTAATCATGAATTCATACCCCAATTTCCAAGCATCATTTTTTTTTCTAAATTCGCAATTCAAACATGACAATGCTATCAAAATGTTCAAAATACATCAATAATGCCATTCAAATAAAAAAATGAGCATTAAAATAAGGAAAATGCATTTTTAAAGAAGAAGATTGAGGATTATTTATAACCGCCATTATGCGACTACCCCACGGAAGCACGTCCTTTTTGCAATGGTGGCACTATGCCTATAAGGTGGCATAAGGGGGCCACCATTTTATTTTATCATGTGACTGAAAGTAGTTCCAAAATGGCACCTTATTATGTCAGAGGTCTATTGTGTAGCATAAAGGCCGAGGCGATCAGATTGCCATTTATTGTGTAATGAGACCCGAGTAATGATTTAGAGAAACAGAAATTTTTGAGTGTAGGAAAATCTTAGCTGGAGATGTTTGGTGAATGTGAGTTAAAATATGTACGAGTGTTATTCTTCAAAACTGAGAAGATCGTTCTGAGAAATAATAATTTACACTTTTGATAAACTTTGCGTAAAATGCCATAAAATAAACAGTCGGTCATGAGGTATTTAGTAAACTTTAAAATATTGAAATATATGTGTTATATATTTTAATAAAATACAACCGTATTTATCCTATGTTTTGGGACACCCTATGTTTTGAGACACTCTTATTTTGGGATACCTATAAATTTTTATTTCGTACATCGTTTTCTATCTCCGATAATTTACATATATATCCATTACTTGTAATACCAAAATAAACATAGCTCAAAGACAGTGAAGTCATTTTATTTTCCATTAAAATGGGGGAAAATGCTTAGGAGGGGGAAGTGTTTATTTTAACGTAGCCAGGCCAGGTTAGCTCAGTTAATAGCACATCTGACTATCAATCCAGGGGTTGTGAGACTGCAATATTGAAACCCCATCCGGTCAGTCTCGGGAAGTATTGATATACATTGCATCTCATTATTATTTATCTCTCATTGCTAACTCATGTGGAATAGGTATCAGTTACATATGGATACGTTAACCTTTAAGGATCCAAGGAAATAGTGGTTAGTTAACTGATATTCACATATGACATAAAAAAGATGCTAAACAAACAAACAAATCTAGCAATTGAAAATACCAACTTACTAGTCCAATTCCTTCAAATGCTCCAGTCACCATTCCGAAGAATACAGGTAATCCCTCCCAGTGAAAATAGTTGATGCCCTCCTGCACTTTAAAACCTGTCAATAGATAAGGAAGAACGATTAAAAGATTACCAACCTTGATCACCTGAGACAGACCAAATCAGTTTCAATGCAATGAATAACAGTCATCTCTCATCAAGTCAAATGTTAATGGACATTGAAAATATTCGACTTAAATGAAGTTAAACAAAAAATAGTTTCATTACCCCACCATAGATTAGTTATATATTTAACTATATACAATGCATAGTATCTGAAAGGATAGTCTGACAAAATGATTAAAAGTACATGCAGGTTCACAATAGTGGATTTACTCTTAAAAAACCCCAAAAAACTGTGCATGTCCACCCACCCTCCCCTCAACTCCCATATTTTATTTAATTCCACTGTATTTCTATTGAAAAGCATACGTGACCATTCAGATTTTGTTTTACACCACCTAAGATTGCGCCCCTTCTTCTCCCAAACTAAAATCTTGGATCTGCCCCTGGTTCATATATACCTTTCCTAACTATAATACTTGACACGAAATGCCTAAGGACTACAATGTAGTGTTCACTAGTACAGACCTGTGAGCCAACATAGTCTCATTGCGGTGTTGTTTGTGGCACATTGTTTTACAATCTATCAAGTAGTTTTAAAAAAGTGGTGCGGACACCACATGTTGTAAATATTTCTGACCTTGAACCTATCAGTGTGACTTTGACCTTTGGATCTATGTCCTGCTTACGAAGCACCTACTCATTATGACAAATAGTTGTGTCACTTATTTTAAATTCTGACGAGTGGTTTAGATGAAAGGAAGTCAAGATGAAATATTGTACCTTTTTCTGACCTTGAATCTCTAATTGCAACCTTGACCTTTGAACTATGAACCTATGTCATGCCTGCCACACATCGCCTGATTATGGTGAACATTTGTATCACGTTATTTCATAATCTGTCAAGTGGTTTACAAGATATAGAGCGGACACAAAATTGTGTACCTATTTCTGACCTTGACCTCTAAATGTGACCTTGATCTTTAACGTATAGACCTGGGTCCTACACATGACACTTTGTTTCATTATGGTTTACATTTATTCTTTGCCATTTCTTTATTTATATTTTTTTAATGGGGTTTAACACCATTTTCAACACATTTCAGGTTATATATAGCATATCCAGTTTTATTGGTGGAGAAAGACCACAGACTGATAAGACTGAGTAGACCTATAGTCCTTCCGCAAGTAACTAGAAACTTTCTCACATAAAGTTTTTGGAGTGAGCGGGACTCAAACCTACAACTTTAGCAGTGAGAAGTAAGAGATCTTGAGATGGCGCCTTAGAACACTCGGCCACAGAGGACCCTTGCTATTTCAATATCCCTCTATACCTGAGAAAGTTACATTCTGGACAATATCGGATTGATGCACGGTTGCACTCTGTCCCTCACGCACACCACCATTGTGATGACTATCTTGAACTCGCAGCAAGCAGGCTCAACCAAAAAATGGTGAGAGAGTTATGGGCCAGTAATTGGTCAGTAATAATGAGGCTGATGGTTACAAACAAATGTTTCAAGTTTACAAGCGAATCTCCAAACTTTATCTAAAAATATAAGTTAAAAGGGGGGCATAATTAAAAAATAATTGGCGGAAGAGTTATGGCCCTTGTGCATTATGATGCAGATGATGTTGAGCAACAATCATTTTAAGTTTGAGGGAAATCTCTTCTGTGATTGTTCAGTTATACCAGTAGTTGGTAGGTCTATCGCTTAAAAAATTGAAAATCTAAGTAAAAAACGGACAGTAATTCAGAAACAAAGATGGGAGAATTATGGGCCTTGGCTATAATGATGCACGGGATGGTGAAAAACAACTGTTTTAATGGAAATAAACAATATGCATGGAAAAAGCTTCCAGGTATTTTAAACTAAATGTTGTTAACTAATTTAAGATTATATATCATTTGTACACATCATATTTTTTTTACTGTTGTTCATAGAAATACATAATTAAACAGTCAAACCTGTCTTAAGCAGCCAGTTAAGGGAAGGAGCAAAAGCAGCCTTTTAAGACAGGTTGTTGCTTAATACAGATTTAATTTGCCCTGAATGCATAGAAATGTGAAACTGTAAATGTGGCTGCTTAAGACAAGTGGCTGTTTAATAGAGGTGACTGCTTACACAGGTTAGATAGTAGAAATATGAACCTACCCATAATAAGGAACGAGAGAACAGATATACAACCAACCAGAATGGAGATGTTGGCTATCACACTGATCACGCCCAGATATCGAACACTCCGTAAAAATGCAAAAAATATGAAAATGGGCAGAGGCGATGCCACCAGATATATCAAGTTTGGAGCAGTTGACACAATCTCTGAAATTACTGTGGTACCATTTGATGGAGGCAACGCTGTTGTAGTATTTGATGGAGGCAATTCTGTTGTAGTATTTGATGGAGGCAACTCTGTTGTAGTATTTGATGGAGGCAACGCTGTTGTAGTATTTGATGGAGGCAACTCTGTTGTAGTATTTGATGGAGGCAACACTGTTGTAGTATTTGATGGAGCCAACTCTGTTGTAGTATTTGATGGAGGCAACGCTGTTGTAGTATTTGATAAAGGCAACTCTGTTGTAGTATTTGATAAAGGAAACTCTGTTGTAGTATTTGGTATAATCAACTCTGTTGTAAAGTTTAATAAAGGCATGTCTGTTAATTTTGAAGGATTCATCATTGTTGTCTGATAACGCAGTTGAGACAAGTTTCTGTCCATATCCAAATTAGGTCGTGGCCCATATGTGCTGTTATCTAATGGTGTGAATGGAACACAGATCCGAACATTGTCTTTGTGACACAGCAGCACAGGGAATAGAGAGTACACGGTGTTACCTATAAAAATAAAGTAGGCAATACAGAACCCAAACTGAGTCAAAGCAATGCTGAAATTAACAACAGCTAGACCGACATTTCCGTAACACATCTTGCCGATATCACCGTAAGTCATATGTTTCATCAGTTGGTTCTCAAGTTCATTGCTTGTGTCATTATCATCGTCATCCCATTCATTCTGCACTGTGCTTCTCTCCACGAGTAGAGACACTGCCTCCTCGTTCTCCTCGTCCATACCCGAGTCACATGTTGAACTATTGTAGGTATCATTGCTGTGTGCTGATTCTTCTTGTTTGTGTTGCTCCTTTTTGTGTTTCTCAACAATTTTGTCAATTATGTGGTGCTTTGTTTTGGCAATCAGCTGGCAGCAATGGTCTGTCAGTAATGCTATCAAAAGCATCCCAATGATGCCAAGCTGAAAAATATATTGTATAGCAGCATTTTTGATTTGTTTATGAATGAACTAACATTTAATGTAAATTTAAACTCTTACCCACCAAAAACAGAAGTTACTCAAATTCTGGCTTAAGCATGAATTTTCATTTACTCCAATGGCAAGATTACACCATTTAAAGGGATCCTCCGTGGTCGAGTGGTCTAAGATCACTCACCTCTCACCTTAGCAGTTATAGGTTTGAGTCCCACTGGCTCCAAAAACTTTAAGGTAGAAAGTTTGCCAATTATTTGCAAATAGGACGGTGGTTTTACTCAAGACTGATTCTGAGGTCTTCCTCGACCAGTTAAACTGGAAATGCCTTATATAACTTAAAATGTGTTGAAAATGATATTAAACTCAATTAAAAAAAAAAAAAAAACACCATTTATATATTTATGATGATTTTCTAGTAGATGTGTTCACTGGGTATCCAGTGCAGAAAGTTTTGATAAAATTTAAGCCAGCAACTTGGCAGCAAGTATGGTAAGTATGTAAGCCAGCAACTTGGTAGCAAGTATGATAAAAATATAAGCCAGCAACTTGGCAGCAAGTATGGTAAAAATGAAAATGTATTTATGTTTTTATATAGATGAATAGGCACTAAACTGCTGACCTGTGGCAGAGGAAATAATAAAAAGCAGACAATTTTTGATAATACAGGGGTCATACCACACACTTTTAGATAAGGTCATTTCAAATCATTTCACAAGATATTATGGTTGTATGTAAGTTTGATGAAAATCAAAGGATAACTGCAAGCGCTATAGAGTGCATACAAGGTCAATTAAAGCATTTTTTGATGATTCAAAGGATATACATGTAGCTATTAATTATCCAGTTTGAGTGTCAATTTAGATAACTACTATGTAAGTTTGGTGAAAATTGAATAAAAACTCCATGTGCTAAAAGCACACACAAAGTCAAATAATGTGATTTTTTAACATTTAACAACCATGCACGACTCTTAACTTTAAATATCAGTTCTGGTCAGTTCAAAACCTTGTCTGAGATATTATGGTTATTTAACTTCTGTGTAAGTTTGGTGAGGATTGAAAACAGTTGCTGTGCAGGAATGCACATAACTTCAAGTAACACATTTTTTACAATTTAATTGCTTTTGAGAAAATGTTGTTGTTGTATGGTGTTTAGCGTCACTTTCAACAATTTTTCAGTCATATCGCGACGGTGTCTACTTGAGACAGTATTCTGAGCACTGTCACACTGGAGTATCATGCCGCAGACACATGGTATGATACCCCACCCAGTCACATTATATAGACACCGGGCCGCCCAGACCTAGAACTGTCCTCTGAATGCTGAGCGCCAAGTGAGGAAGCTTCTAGTATCATTTTTAAAGTCTTTGGTATGACCCGGCCGGGGAATGAACCCACAACTTTCCGCATGCGAGACGGACGCTCTACCACTAGACCTCGCTGCAGTCTTTTGAGAAAAAAAAAACACTTTTGAAAAATTCTAATTTTAACATTTTTTTGGCTCCTTATGGAATTTTTTTATATAATAGCCTAATTCAATAAGGCGTGGATGGACTGCTTGTTATTTGGATATTCAATGTGATGTCCATTAACTTCGAAGATGCAAACTAAAAAAATGTCAAAAGCTCACTTGAGACGTGCAATATATCGCACTTGTACATACATGTATATATCTACTGTGTAAGATTTTTGAAGAGCCAATGAAAATTGTGGGTGATCCGTCTTCATATGAAAATTAATCATTATTTTCCTGAAGAAATCAGGGTCATATTGTATGATAAAATTATTGAATAGCATTTCATTCGCATACTTTGTTTTCTATATATGCTGAGTAATACAGTTGCAGGAAATACACACTAAAATAATCGATGTTTGATTCTATCATGGTCATATGGTACTTAATAACATTACAATGGCTAGCAGTGACTCACATCGTTTTTGTATCATAGACACTGAACAGATAAAACAGTCAATGTTCAATTGGCGCCTTTCCTTAACTGCTTGATTTTCAACTATCACGAGTGTCAATTAAAGACGTCAATGACATTAAGTAAAGTATATCAAGTTTAGTGACTGCACATAGTACAAAAAACAAGTGTTACATAGGAGAGAGTTTAATTTTAACTTATTAATTTTACTTCAATTGTGAAACAAGTTATTCAAACTTAGACAAATCACGCTTCAAGTCTTTCTGGTAGAATCAAAATAAAGCATATGTGCAAAGGACACCACACATATCCGTTGGGGATAATTGAACCAAAGACCCTCAGATCCCAGAATTGATGCTCTACCACTGGATTACGGTGATTATGTCATCTTCGGGATTTGAACCCACAGCCCCTAGCACATTAATGACGATGTCTCTACCAATTGCGCCACCACAACAACACCAAAAAACGTCAGCAAATAGCACATATATTGGCGGCGTCATTCATGTGCACAGGACATAGGCCAATACATGTATATATTTTATTTTGGCGTTGTTGCATTGGCGTCATCGATAGAGAAGTCATCATTAATTGGCTAGGTGCTGACGTCGTAGGGGATATGGGATGAATCCCAAAGACGACAGAAAAATATTTCCGAATTGTGTCAGGTTTAAAGACATGTGTCACTCCTCTCCATTGAGTCATATAAAGTAAGAATAATACAAAAAAAAGAATTTAAATATAAAGTTATGTCCTACGGTAAGTATCATTGATTCACTGCATAACATACCCTTACATTGGGTAGTGTAACTCTTTACCCCGTAGATACATGTTTTCCCACACCAATTGCAGAAGGCCTTTGAAAACAGTGCAAGAAAAGTTCAGATTGCTTGTAATGAGCAATCTGAACACTTCCTGCAGTTTTCTACTCTGTCAGTTAATATAAACATAATTCACCCAATAATTCAGCCTTCTGTATTAGAGGTGTCCAAAGGCGTCTATATTAGAGGTGTCCAAAGGCGTCTATATGAAGTAAAGGGTTAGTAAGTGCTTAAAGTGATGTGAGTCACATTTGATATAGATCTATATGCACTATCTAGGGATCAGTACATTATTGCTGTATACACACGCATGACTGGTGATGTGAAGTACAGACTGGTATTAAATGGGCTGGTGTATCAAATATGTGAGGAAATCACTCATCAAAACTAGAATTTATGTGTCTGATGACACAAGTTCACCCACTTTTAATTGAAAACCAATTTTTTCTACCGATAATTAAATTGAAATGGGATCATATTTGTACAATTTGACCGATGTTGACAATAGAAACAAGAGATAAAAACAGCAGACCCAAATGAGGCTAGGTTGCTCACCTGATTTCTCTTGTCACTTCTTTTCAAAGTTTGAACAGACCAAGCCTTGGATATGGTAATGATGAATTTTGAGTACTTGGGGATGAGAAAATGATAATTATCCGTTTTCCCAGGAATTTCATACCCATAAATGGCAAGCAGGGGACCCAAAAAAGTGATAAAAATTTGATTTTTCAAAAAGCTTTTCAAAGACTGGTAACCATTTGTTCATATTTGTAATTTATAAATGCTCTGTACATAAGTAGGGGTTTCAATTTTTTTTTCAAATAAAAGGGATAGAAAGCATCGGGGCCCAGTATGGGACTCTGATTTTTACATACATGTATGAATACAATGGGAAATCATCTATTTTAAAAAATAATTTTAATCAAATTGAAATCTGGAGTATTGTTTGGTCACAACAGTTGAGACTGGATCTTTTAAAGGTTACCGGTATTCACTATCCATAAGGGGCCAGCAGGGGCCTATAAAGAAGATATATTGTGAAATTCCTTAAATATTTTTCTCCAAAAACTGATAATCCAAATTTGTTCATATTTGATATAAATAGTCTATTTGAGCAAGGGTTTAAGATTGTTCAAATAAAGTGCTGAGACCATTGGGGGCCATTAAGGGGACTTTGATTTTTTCATGGGGATGTTGTGGAAAACAAGTTACTTAATTCTTATCAAATGTGATTTCTTCATAGGGTTAATACATTCAAAATTTGAAATGAAGTGACAGGTAAAATCAAGTGAGTGACTTAAGCTCTTTTCATTTCCTGTTCAACTCTTATTAAATTCTTTCAAAGTTAAAATACAATTTGAATTTAATGAAATTGTACATAAAAAAAAAAACCATAGCAAAAGTTTACAAATTTTACATTCATCTTGAAGCGATTCTCGTAGAATTAAAATGTTTTGGAACTGACACAAACAGAATACAAATTAATCTTCCATGTAATCAACCTATTTATAAGTAAGTTCACTGTTGTTTCTCGTAATAATGAAAACATAACAACGTAACATGCAAACAACGAACAGATTAAGAAAACGCAAGGAGGTGTCATTAACAACTGCATCAGTCATTCATGGTTCAGTGCGTACAATATCCAACAACTATCGGACGGGTGGTATTTATGGAGACACACTACCGTACATGTATATGATCGAAAGTTAAGGACCAATAGCGGATCTATTCTTTATAAAAAAAACTGGCGTACACCCCCCCACCCCCATTAACTTCCATATTTTATTAAAATTCACTATATTTCTACTGAAAAACATGTGTCTCTGTTCAGATTTTGTACGCTCCCTAAGTATGTCCCCAACAAACTGAAATCCTGGATCCACCCATGAGGACAAGGAAGAGATTCTAACTTTATACATCTCGCACATTAAACTAAAAACATTGGCATACTTTTGGCCCCATGTCCAACTTTTATTTTGTTATAGCATTTGGGGCCATTGGCGACCAACACTATAGGCCCTCGTTTTGGAGTTGTGCTCCTGAAACGAAAGTTGTGTTTCCATGTTAACAGAAAAATATTGAAATTAAAAAAAAAATCACTCATAATAAAAGGCACTACCACACCACTAGATTGACATGGGTACAAATTTTTATGAAGTTGCCTTGAACAGATTTGGAGTCGTTGTCCAGAAACGGAGAATTTTGTGATTTTGACTACCGTATTTGTTTCCATGTAACAGAAAAATATTAAAAAAAACAACTCTATTATAGCAAAATTTTAAAGGCACTTCTAGGTCATTTAACTTAAGGTTGACATGTGTACAAAGTTTCATGAACAATATTGGAGTAATGCATTCAAATGTAAACATGGACAGGTGCATTCAATATCCTCGTAAAACTGCATTGCCGGGGATATTTACTACCCCTGCTTGCCTCTTATGGAAATTATCCACCCATTAACAGGATCAAAAAGTTATGGTTAAAACATACCACCCACCCTCCCCCCCCACCCCCCCACCCAACACAGACCTTCATATATTACACTTACCACAAGTCCACTCTGTCGGAATGCATACGCAACACTGAGGTAGTTAGAGCCAATGAAAGCTTTCACCATGTTGGCGAAGTCGGCAAAGTTTACATACCATCGTGTTTTTGTCCTCAGCTTGTACCTGAAAGATATTATTTTAATAACACACCATAGAAATAGACATTTTATGTAGAAAGAGGGAGTTTTCCAAAATTAAGAAAAATGCTGAGTAACTGTGCCACCTGAAATTCAGACAAGTGCCTGCAGTTCTCTGTTTATACTGGTCATACCTAATACTGCTAGTCTAAAAAATTTCAACTATGTAAAGAATGGCATCAATACTAAACATTAATAAGGTTATTTAAGTGAACTGAGTAAAAAAACAGTTGCTGATACGAAATGCAAACATATGTTAAAAAAGTGTTGATCTATTTCACGTATAGTAATATTAACATTAGTTTTAGAAACACTCATTGCCATTCCATTCCCATTTAACGGACGTAAGAAGCAAAGGTTTATAGTGAATGTGACAATAGCAGATCAGTACCAATAACGGATAAAATAGTGTTTACTTGTAAATTTTTCGTCAAAACTTCTATGATAATCAAATTAAAATTATAACTGTCATTCACATTACCTTTCAACCTTCAGATAAACTAAACGAGAATATAAACATCCTTACAATATGACAATGATTGCGGAAAAGCATTGTCACCCATTCCGTTGACACCGGAGATTTTGTCTCGTATTAAATCGAAAGTAGATTTGTTCGCTGCATATCTCCATAACGAAACAAGGTATGTACACTTTTGAATTTTATTTGATGTCACAACAACAACAAATGGCATATCACTTGATTTTGTTTATTAAAAATTTTTGGCTAGAGATTATCGAGGGATTAATACAGGCCCGTCTCAGTACCATTAGCGGATCACATTTTGGATGCGTGACACTTTTGAGGGACTATTTCAAAAACCATGTTATCAATTAAATGGCATTGTAAACTTGGGTTATTTTGATATTCATCTTTTGGTGAGCAGTCAAATACCTCTTTGAATGTTATAACAATATGCCTGACTGTCCGTCCGTACGTCTGTCTTCATGTTTACAAGTAATGAAAATTAGATGGAATTTGATGTACTGCAGTAGTGTTTTAGTTGAGGGGGTTGGGGTTGCATACTTAACTCTGACAAACATCTTTTTCCATAACGCTGGAAGCTATAAGACTTAAAAAAAATGTTAACTCTTTAATGGCATATCCTACATGGCCTTCTTTACCGTAGATGGTCGAGTGAGTTTATTTGTACAAAACAAAAGGCCCGTTAACCATTATTAAAGAGAAAGAAGAGGAGCCAATGGCGTTGTGGCTCAGTGAAAAGAACGATGCGGGGTATGGGTCTGTTTGTGAGTTTTGAGATTTAGTAAAAAGACATTGTAAAGAAAGAAAACCCATAGACACCCTTAAGAAACGGTAGGCCTGGGCGTAGCTGGTATGAAGCTTTTAAAATTAGAAATGCTTGTATCATATCAATGCGACCAGAGACCCCTTTGGATCTGAGAAGATCACAGGTCACAAAAGAGGTGACAGATAATTGGTACAACACATTCAGAACAAACGATTTACTTGATAAACCAAACAGAATCTGGAATACCAATGAAACGGGCTTTAACCTGGGCAGAAACTCGACAAAGGTCATAGGTCCAAGCAGGAGTGATATCCGCGTTCCCCGGCCACATCACTGCTTGGGAAACAGTGTTTAACTGTAATGTTTTATAGAAGTGCATCAGGGTAAATGATGCCACCATTTTTCTTTTCAAAGGACTAGTATTTTAGTCCCAGAACCACGCTGAACATCATAGTATTATATCATTTGTAATCATGAATTTCATATTTAATTACAGTAGTGTGAGAGAATATCAATTAAGAACGACGATATAACACAGCTAGCCCGTTAGTGGTGACATTCAAAATTGAGTATAAGTTAGGTGTTTGTTTAGTTATGATAACTCATTCATATTTAATTGGTTATATTTGTTAGTTTCTTTAATTTGTTATGTTACTGATCATTAAAATTATCTGAAATAAATAAATTTCAGTTATTTCGTAAATTTCATTCATTTTGTTACCATAATAAACATAACATTTATAAACTGATTTAACAGTTTACACGTAGGCATTGAAGTTGTGTGTGAAGAAATGTTAAAATATTTCTCAAGTATTTATTGATTTTGCCTCTATCTACCAAACTTAATTCTTATGTACTATGTATGCAGTATTCCAATGTTTGCTTGAAATTTTACGTGCACAGGAATTGCACAATGAAACATGGTGAAGAATTATTTCCTTGTCTATATGATACGAAATATTTTCAAGTTTTTCATTCACACTTATCCAGGCTGGTATAGCTAAAATAGTTCTAAACTGTCAGTGCAATTCATGGTTTGATGACCCCATTTGTTCCAACAAAAAAGATAATCAAACTGAAAAATAGTGTTGTTTTAACTTGCTGAATGATTTAGGAAACTAATTTTCCTTCAGTTTTACCAATGAACTTTAAGCTGATCCCAAAAAAAATATTTGTTTGCTGTGCTTCGACCCAGTATTTTTCATACGGGTAAGAAGCTAGCTATTTTTTTATTAGCCAAAATTTGATTGTCTAAACAAAAATGGACAGAAATCATGAAAGTCAATAAAAAGTTTGGGTAGCTGCAATTGTGACCTAGTTGGTAGGAGCATGGTAAACATTTTTTTAAGAACGGCACAACCTCATATGAATTGTAACTGTCTGTCAGTGCCCATGGACAAGTCAATGTGATGTTTTTTAGATATTCCCTGAGGACGGAGTAAGCGCTTATATCATGTGATCCGATCATGGCGTAGTTGATCCGTTATTGGTGCTTCCACAGCCTCTTGTAAATTGTTCATACCCATGTAACGGTGAACAAGTTCAAGGAAAAGTTGGCTGCTGTGTTCAGAGGGAATATTTTTCTTTCAGTTAACATATTTTCTAAAATAGTTTATGCGATTAGACAAGTGTATGCAGCGATTGTTTCACTAGTGATTCGCTAAATGGCACATTGACTGTATCATTTCTAAATTCTATGTAAAATTTGAGCAATTACTTTTCCTATGACTAAAACTGCATCCCACCCAAGAGCTGTATGTGAACTGAAATCGGGATGTCAATTAAATGAATATGTGAAAAAGTTTAAATATCACTTACTTTTCATTTTCTATATTGACTTTCGTGGCACTCATTTTATTATTCCTATATTCCGTGTCAGTGTAAGGCGTGGATGGACAGCTTTTTTATTATTTGGATATCTGTTTAAAATGTCAAAAACTACGTAGAGACGTGCAGTATGTCGCACTAGTGTCAATGTTGTCAATATACTATTTTTGATCTAGTCTGGTACCCTGCCAAATTTCATTTCGTTACACTCCATTACGGAGAGTAATGAAGTTGGGCAGGGTACCAGACTAGTAATGATCATGAGGACGCTTGCTTTTCCAATAGTTTTGATAATCTGTGACGCTTGCATTTTGAGATTTTGCTTTTGTTTCTTAAATAAATCAGTTAAATACGTATACAAATGCTTTTATTGTTGTGTCAAGAAATGCTTGATGTGTCAAATTAAAAATTAAGTCAAAATTAACCGTTAATTTCCCACATATATATCATAATTTTACCAGTATACCCATTCTTATTATATCAAAATGGTATATATCAAGGACTTATAATTTATTATTTATATATTTATTAAATATAATTCGTCTTCATTAAAACAACAACAAAAATACATTAATAAAGATTTCATCTAAATAATGTTACATACACAGGCATGTATGTAGGAGCGTTTCAAGTAGGGGGGGGGGGGGGGGGGGGGGGGGGACCTGAGGAGAGAGTGTATGAGAATGTATTTCCAGCCCCCTTGCACCTAGCCTGGTTCTCGGACCCAAATGCCTTCGCATTTTTATGTCATTTTATGTCTTTATTAAACTACCAATTAACATTGGTAAAATAGTATTAAATCAATTATAATTAAACTTCGTTAAAATAAATAAATAAATAAATACTCAAATTTATTCTTCTAGATGATAAATAACATGTTTATTTAATCACTAAGAGAGTATGTAAACGAAATATATATATAGATAAAACGTATATAATACGTTATTTTTGGTACTTGTGAACGGATTGCCTTTTTCCGATAAAAGTTTTCGGTAGAAAAAGGTGGGACACGAAGCTTGTTCGGAATAACGTCATTAGAATCATGGACATAGGAGTCGGGTTTGAAGGGGGGGGGGGGGGGGGGGGGGGGAGGGGAGGGGGGGGGGAGGGGAGGGGAGGGGGGGGGGGAAGAAATGTTCGGATGTGTGGGGTGTGATTGTGGGCACATATCGCTTAGAACTTCCAAATCAGAGACATATATGTCGCTGTGCAATTTAGCAATGCGCGGATCTACTCTTTGAAAAAAAAACGGAGTACGCCTCCCCACCCAATATTTTGACAAAAGTACCTAAAGGTCATCAAATACTATGCATGCGTACGTTTAGTTGCAGGCAAAGGGCAGTTGGAGAACAACATGCTTACCACACAGATTTGTCGAGTAGGTTGCATCAGCTGACGGCACAACAGGGAAACAGTGCTTTACTGACCTCAGTGGTGACCTTGAGAGCTTCCGAGGTGAAGTATACTATATCCTGATTTCCTACTTATAACCATGCCAGTGCGGAATGGTCGTTCAATGTCGTGCGCAGAGTGCGGATTATCTAACGTCAGCCATGAGATCTGAATGCGGCTCTGGGATCAGTCATGCTACATAGTTACAGACGTGAGCAGATTGACATTGAAAATGTTATTTAAAAAAATCCCGGTAAGAAAGCCCGGAAATGTGATTTTATCTAAAACCAGGGGCGCTCAGTTGAGTACAAATTGTGACTTTGTGTAGACAGTTTTACTGTTTTAACGTCGATGATGGTAACATAAATGTTTCTTTTTGCACTGGAAATGCCGGTCATTAAATAAAACGTCATCAAACTTAAACAAATGTATATTTAACTTATTTTGTAATTATTACTATTTTGTTTTAAAACGAGATTACCCAACACCCTTACAACTAGACTATGGCACTCAATGTGATGGATCGATCACACAACATTGTTTAGTGTTACAAGTTTATAGAGCTAATGCAAAAAAAACTCTCGCGTCCTCTTCCTTAGTAGAAAACATTACTGGCTTTTGCAGTTAATAAAAGGGCTGGGAAGGGCTCGAACCGGCGACTTTTGGAACGTAGATTCCTGAATCCACTTCAATATAGCCTGGGTACGCGCCTGCAAATCCATTTTATACTTTTAGGAGATTATGGAGATAGATGGAGGGTTTCAGTGCGCTGTATGTGACAATAATTATAAATCACAATCTGCATTATCACGAATTAATGGATCTGCGAATTATGTATGCTAAGTGCGCAGCAAGGAATATCATATTAAATACGACTATGATAGGCATATACAGTCACACCAGTGGACAAGTATCTATGCCCGGAGTGTGGAAAAGCATTTCCCAGTCAATGTAATTTACGTAAACACAACATGAATGTTCATCAGAGGATACTGAAACTGACTTGTCACCTGTGCAGCGATAGGTTTGCTAACAAGGCTGTACTAACGGCTCATGTTGCCATACATTGTGGTCAGAAACCATTTGAACGTCAAAAGTGTCGACATCAATTTTATTATGTGAAAAACCTCCAAAGGCACCAACCAACAATGAAACAGTTGTAGAGACATTGGACCATACATGTACTTCATGCCTTAAGGCGATCAAAAGTAAAAGGAACTGAAACAGCACATACTTCTTCACAACGAACCTTCGTATGTGTTTACAGTGTGTGGGAGAATATTTATCCGGAAGTCTAGTTTCCGTGCACATATCAAAGTGTGTCGTACATAAAACATTTTGCTTGTTTCGGCGAAGTTTTGAAGCTTATCTTATTTGCTCAACATATTTACTTTCAATAAAGACATCTATTTCTTACTGTAAGATTAATCATTTAAATTTTAATAAATTTGATAATTGAAAAAAAAAAAATTCATTTATATTATGTTATCTGAAATTATAAAAAAATATAGAGTGGTTTCTTGATTGAAACATTTTTCATTGTGCGATTGAAATGTTGTTTTAGTGTTTCCCTTTCTACATTAGCAATCCAATTGCAACAATTTTTAAATTGTATCTTCCGGGGAGCCATATGCGTGATTACTGTGCTCGTCCTGCATGTCGTAGGAAGCGACAATTTGAGTAATACTATACAATTTGCTGAAACTCTGCAGTTCTGCAGGTATCAAGGTTCTATGTTCATTCTGCATATTAATTTGTTGATGTGTTTTTTTTAATTTGCATGTTAATTTGTTGTTTTGTACATGTAGAGTGAGCCTGTAATCTTCCTTCATGTTGGCGTCGAATAATTTATAATGTGTTGGTAAGCCGTAAAACCCGATTCGTTCAAATTGTGTCATCATTTATTCATATATACTAGAATATCGTAGATAAGCTTACTTCGAAAAACATATTTTCATAGCAAGTCATTGTCATCGTAATAATCGCACCAGGGCCTGATCGAAGTTAAAGTATCATAGTTTGTGCTCATTGCAAATGCTTCGTAGTGTGTATTATTTTCATGAAATATTTCAATCGTTCCATTTTATTGCAAGTTGCATACTATATTTGTTAAACTTAAACTGTTTTAAATCAACAACTTTATTTATTTATTTATTTATTTATTTATTTATTTATTTATTTATTTATTTATTTATTTATTTATTTATTTATTTATTTATTTGTGTGGTTTCAGGTAAGACTAAATATGATCACTGTTAATCTCAATACATATTTTCTCTCATTTTTGGGGTTCATTATTGAAGTTAATTTACCAACCCCTGCGTGGTTCCAAGGTGTCACATAAGTGTTGGTAAGTTTATTATTCATTCATACCGTTAGAAGTAACTGCTTCAGTATTGGTTATAACTTGCTGAAACACTGCAGTTCAGAAAAATCAAGATTTTGTGTTTATTATGCATATCAAGATTTTTTAATTTGTTTTCTTTTTACTGAGATTGAGTATAAATTATTTTGATCCAGATTGCATTACATAACCTTTAATATATTAATTTATTTACGTTCATAATCAGTATTTGCATTTATATATAGAATTGTTTTTGTTTGATTAAACCAATCTGAGTATGATATCGTTTTTATGCTTTTTTCCAATGAATATATTATATCTTGTGTGTATTAAAATATATATGTTATTATTTTGTTTTATTGTAATGTAAAATCACAACTTGAAAGTTAATACGTCTTAGTTTCACGAAACGTGTGCATGCACGCTAGCACTAAATGGCGTAATGATTTGTACCGTATTCACTATATTTGGTAAACCAAAAAAACAAAGTTTGAATTAATTCAATTTAAAAAACGGCTTGATCTGTTGTACCTGTTGTCTCAGAGTTCTGCGTACATTCTTGGGCCACATCTTTCCATAATATTATGCCATTACAGCTGTCATCGAATCTCTGAACTATAGCATTTCCATTTAGGACTCTTCATCAAGCCCTGGGTAAGGCAGGTTCCTGGTATCTTCAAGATATGTAACCACTGTTTTGGCATGTGTGATTTTCAGAGGTTGAATAAATAATTTGATGTCTAATTTAACCCCGAACAGCCACTCGGTGTATAAAAGAATTGAAATAATCCTTTCATAATGAAAATTCTGTAATAAAAGGTAAAACAATAATATATGATTTTGGTGGCCACCATGCAATTTCACAATTTCAATAGTTTCACCGCATTTGTTTTAGAATGTTTTCCGTTTTTTAGCAATCATTTACATGTATGATTTGGCAGTCAGCATGAATAACGACCATTTTGTATCACTTTTAAGTATATTTTCCATTTGTTGATTCAGGAATTTAATAATTTCTACACAAAACATATAAAACATTATCAATGTGCCTTTGTTTGCCCTTGGAAATAATAACTGAAATAAGGAATGAAGGGTGACAAACATGTGTTCCTGGTTGTAATCTTTAATTTCAACAATTTTGACATTTTTTATATTGTTTAGAATATATCGAAGTTTTTAATATGTGAGAAATAAGTCAAATATGTTAATATTTCATTAGTGTTCTTGATTTTTTTTTTAAAAAAAAAGTGGTCCTCCTTATAAAAATTAATATATATTTGATTTTGGCGTCCGTCTTGAATAACGGCCAGAGTTATTCTGTTAAAATATTTTTATTTGATAATTACATGGATTTTTGTCTAAAAAATATTTAAAATAGTCTTTAATTTGTTCAAAGATAAGATTTAACATTTTTCTATTAATGTGCATCAATGTTTTGTTACCTCATAGTATTCACCATTATCACCCTCATGACCTTAATTACAGCATAATGAGTTTTGTACAATCATTATATGCCATTAATGCAAAGCTTATGTTTAAAAAGCTGTCAGCTGCTGTTAAAATAATGCACTTTACCTTTCTCCGAAAATTAATTAACGTATTCACGAAAAGATGGAATAGGATGCTGAAATAATTCAATTTAAATGTATATGATTTTACATCATGCCATGTCCCCTGTTTTACTATAAACCGATTACTACTCTGTATAAGCATAGGTCATTGCCTGTTAGTGAATAAAGTCAAATACACTTTTAAAACGCACCATTTTTTACCCGTTTATTTAGGTAATTTCCATGAATTAAATTTCAACCTATTTTGTATTTTAGCTAAATACACAATTATCTTTATTGTGCAATTCATATTGCACTGATAAAATAAAGCGTTACCCCTGTTCCGCTCTCAACCCTGAAAACACCTTTTGCACATGAATTTGTCAAAACAAGGGTATTTCGACTTCGTGTACATGGTACGCTGAAGATAGTCGACCGATACGCTATAAAAACAAAAACAGGTTCCACTATGTTCACTAATCAACATGCCTAGACTCGGCCAAAATGTCCGAAATCGAGCAATCGGAATGTTTGTATCTGGAATTGCGACACGAGAGATAGCTAGGCGACTTGGGTGTCACCATTCTACCGTATCTCGTCTAGTGGCACGCTACCAAGAGACTAGGGTTGGTGGGGTGCGTGCTTTTCTCGGACGAATCTAGGATTCAACTTAGTCATGCCGACGGGCGGAAGAGAGTCTGGCGTCGCCGAAATGAACGCTACACAGATGCGTGAACAATTGAGTATAATCCCTCCATTTCTGGGGTGGTATCACTCAGTTTATTAAAACTCCTCTAGTGATATTCCAAAGGAATCAACCAGTTGTATTGCCATTCTTTCAGCAGCATTTCCGGAGAGGGCGTGGCATACTGCATGATGGAGCCAGACCACATACGGCGCTGATCACAAGAACTTTCATTGGCCAGGACAACATTGATGTACTCAATTGGCCAGCCCTATCTCCCGATATGTCCTCAATCGAGCACATTTGGAATGAGTTGAAGAAGCGTGTGTATGCCCGTATGAATCCACCAGAAACCGTGGCAGAGCTTCACGTTGCCTTATTTGAGGAATGGGACACTATATCACAAAACGTTGTAGCTCGTAAGATTCTTTCAATGCGTCGTAGATGCCGGACTTTGGTTACTGCTCGAGGTGGCCACACCCGTTATTGACTGTGTTATTTTTTATTTCAGAGAGATAAACTTTGAGTGATTATTTTCATAAGACATATGCATTCATTTTCCATGAAATTTGGCATACATGATGAAAACTGATGACATATACAATCAGCAAAATATCGTTATTTTTCCTTTAATAGTTCTCGAGATATTTGATAAAACCTAGGTGGTGAGTTTTTAAATGTACTGAGTGTACAACTAGTGCAGAGAGACACAAGGTTTAAATCATGTAATAAATTGTAAACGTGGAAACGGACAGGGGCAACCCAAAGCAAGGAATTAAAGCTGGGATACAAAGAACAAAACAGACAAAAGATAGTAACGATGGCTAAAATAAATGCATGCAAGTGATAAAGAAGGCAACCTGAAGAAACACACACTTACAGAATAAACAACAAAGAAAACAACAATAACAAAAACAGCAAGAATATCCACACACTGACGTATAATTTCATACATTATTAATATCACAATAACTATTTAAATCTAATGACAGTAAAATAAACATCCCGAATCGCTATAGTAGAAATGTGAGCATAAGCACACATTTAGTATAAGGGAAAATACTGCAGTTATGAGGTTAACAAATAAGAGAAGGGGTTATTTCCCTTAGAGCTCTATCAAAGTCAAAGGATAAATTAAGCCGTTAACTTACGTTCGCGATTTTATTATAATTAGCCTATTTTTTATACTCTCGTCTGTAATGAGTGACAATTTGCATTTTAGCTAAATCTTGAATATTAACTAAATGTAATAAAGTCGTGTATGTTTAGCAGTCTAAAATGCCTTTACTGTGCAAAATAACAAATCAGTATGTGAACATAATTTATACGCCTTGTTTTGACAAGAGGTAGGGTTAGCAAAATGAATGTTTGTAATAAATGATGACAGGTAAAACGTCCGAGTAGGCTTTTAGCGTGACAGTGTAATAGAAGTTGTTGAGTCACCCAAGTCTGATACATTTGTAAAGAGGGATATAGATATATAAATACACCGAGATTATAGGTAGACCCGGTACCGAATTGCTGCAATAGTCACGTGTAACATGAACTCAGTAAAACATATACGTGCAAGGTCGCTGACTTGTGTTCATGACATTGTTTCAGCATTAGAGATTTAATTGATTTAATATCGTCAAGCGGTTTGATAATGTCTAAACACATCCTCAACAACCGCTCCCACATGTTCTGTTACACTCTTGAAATGTAATGTGCATAAATTACAGACCGACACGATTTTAAACATGCTTCGTACGCGATTTTCGTTTTTTTGCCGAAGCTGCTTATCGGAAAGCGAGGACCTTTATTCTGTAAACGAAACCCGTTCATAGTTATTTAAAAAAATGTACATTATATTATTTTTTTCGATTGAAAACTTTCTCAGTGTAAAAAAACCCATGGCATTTTGTTATTTATCATCCGAAAGAGTATATAACGGACTCAAAACAACCGTTTTGGAAGTTTAATGAGCCTTTAAAGTTTCTTGGTTTCTTATTGCTCATTGATACCACCATTGCAACAGTGTGGCTACTAACGCTTTAATATGTGATATATTGGATGAGCTTTAATATGTGACATATTGGGTGAACTTTAATATGTGACATATTGGGTGATCTTTAATATGTCACATATTGGGCGATCTTTAACATGTGACATATTAGATGAGCTTTAATTTGTGACATATTGGGTGAACTGTTATATGTCACATATTGAACTTTAATATATGACATATTGGGTGAGCTTTAATATGTGACATATTGGGTGAATTTTAATGTGTGACATATTCGATGAGCTTTAATATGTGACACATAAGGTAAACTTTAATATGTGACACATTAGGTGAACTTTAATATGTGACGCATTAGGTGAACTTCAATATGTGACATATTGGGTGTATTTTGTGCAGTTAAAACTTACAAACTTCAAACAACTATGCCTGACCTGATGTACGGTGAAAGTGTCATATCTATACGTTTTATTTCGTTGCGCTTCGCTTGTTATCAGTGTACCATGCAGATGTTTTTAAATAATATTTTATTTCAGTTTGTTTTAAGATGTACAAATAACCTGTATAGTATCAAATGTGCATGTAAACCGCATGCATACCGGTTACGGTGTAGGCCCTGCATTCACAAAGCATACACAAAAACGGTTTTACTTTGGCTCAGTCATATTGTATATGACAAGCAGTTGTACTTGCCGAGGAAAATCTCAGCCTCGTGAACATGGATCTCTGTAGAACCACCGTCCTTCCGCAAGGAACCGGGAAACATTCTCACATAAAGATTTTGCTCCGAAGTTGGCTCGAACCCATGACCACATTGATAAGAAATGGTCTTTGGCGAGATAGCGTCTCTGATCTGTAACTTTGTCTTATATGGAGGGATTAAACTTGGCTCAAATGATCAAGATGACATGACGACGTGACACACGCAAGACCCAGACCCTTATCTCGAAGGTCACACTTTGAGTCTGTTTAAGATTTCAAGTCCGGTCTATAAATTTGTCATGCATGGATGAATTTAAAACATTTTTGTAAATTGAATCAATATTTTAACAATTAACGTATTACCAAAATAAAACATTTATTATTCTCCAAATGTAACCGTCAGTAACTTTTAAAACCTAGCTAGTTTTAAAAATTTTGAGTAAAAGTAATAATTATTTTTTACAAATTTCAATTTTATTTTTTTATTTTTATTTTACGATTCCTACTAAAACGGATGAAGTTAAGATATATTTAGCATTTATTGCTATAAATTGCCTCAAATCTGAAAAAGAGAGTCATTGCATACATTTAACAGTATTATGACCCTTTTTATAATAGAACTAAAACCAAGAAATTATATATATAGATATACATATCATTTTGCGTGATCGAAACATGTTTAAACATCTAAGATTACATACAACTTAAAGTTTATGGACAAGAAATCAGTTGCCTGTGAATTATGAATTATTAAATTTGCAAATTATGAATCCTTCGAGTGCTATTTCATCAAGTCAAGTCAGGAGATGCAAGTTTCTTTCTATATAAGTTCTTGCTAAAACTAATTTAATAAAAAAAAATAGAAAAAAGTGTCTGGCTCAGGGTATTTTTACAATAACAAACAAATCACGATTGTCTAATCAGTGCTGACTTGTATCACTGCACAACTAAATGGCGGATTTTAGGTTTAATTGTTTCTTTATAAGGGATTCCACTGATTGGTGTGTTTATGTCTGGCTTTACAGGTAGGTAAAAGAGTTTGCTAAATGGGTAAAGGTATTTAGAATAAAGCATTTTAGGCAAGTCATCAGCAGAAACATAGTACCAGATAAGCATAGCAAAGGAGCTATATATATTCCTTGACATAGCCTAAGAATAAAGAAAAAGTAATAAAATATCTCAGCAACTTTGCTTGTTTTTCTTTAAGAATATTAAAGAGGACAACACCTTATATGACAAACTCGATAAAACTGCTGTTGAAAAACTCTCAATCCTAAAGTAAACAAAGAATTGATCAGATTTATTAAAATATATAACATATATTATATAATGAATTACTGTATAAAAGAAATCTCAATATATAATCACTAAAATAGTAGAAAGAGTATTTATCTCTTATACACCGCTCATATATTTCGTTTCATGAAGGGAATGTTTGTATGTGTATATAGGAACAAAATCTGTGAGTAGGCCTATTAACTTCGGGGGCATAGCTTCCTATAGGCACTATAGGCAGAGACATAGACTATGCCTATGTCTATGTCTATGTCTCTGCTGTAGGCATGTGAGAAATCGAAAAAATAAAAATGCCGAAAATGCAATAAAATCGAACCCCTAGGCTACTTCATTTTTCCCGTTGGACAAAACTTAAACCATTACATTTATTGGCCATTTATTTGATTATAAAACAGTGAAGAAATGTTAATAGCAAGGATAAAAAAAACTAGCTACGACAGTCGAGCTGAAAAAGAAATAGGGGGAGCATGCCCCTGGCCCCTTACAGTAGAACTGTGCCTACACATAGTTTTCATAAAATAGGTACACCCCTGAACTTTATTTATATAGTAGCCTACAAACAAGTATCTAGACGTTTGCCAAAAAAAAATTAACATTATGTTAAAATAACAACAGACACGGTAGCATATTAAAATGACACCGCATTTTTTAAGGGAATGTATATACAGTATAGCTAAATAACAAACAAAAAATCCCCCCAAAAATCAGTATATCTATTCATTTCGTCTTCTTCTCATTGCTGTTAAAACATTTGCATGATATTTAACATAAAATGTTATATACATATAGAGTTATTCTTTGATGGAAACTGCGACTTAAATTACATTGAATTAGGTCTACAGAATAGACAGACTTAGCCCAGAGACATAATCCGTCTCTGCTTAGCCTAATATATATCTGCTTATGCCTGATATAATCTTTCTATAAGATTTGATAAAAATATGTCTGTATGCCGTTTCTGCAACATAAATTCGTTAATAAGGGCCTAAGCGGTCTTCTAGCCTGCCAAGTAGCAAGGAATTCAATATTGAATACTGTCCTCTTGTTGAAACCAAATTTTCAGTTCTAGTTATCTCCCTTATATGTTATGACGTGGCTAATGGAGGCCGCCATCTTTTGATGTTTACAAAATTAACCGGTACAATATCTGTAATCATCGATCATCCTAGGAATACTACACCACTAGTTACCCCGTCAAAATGAAGACAAGTATAATTTGGATATGTGTGCTTTTGTGCTGGAACGTACATGATGTTATTACGGACGAACATAACCATATCGTAAGTAACTAGCAACGTCAACAAATCTGTCAAAACAAAACTCAAAAACTTGTGTCTTAATTCATTTTTTTCTCATTAATGCCTTATGTGCATATTTCTTTTTTGGTTAACGCTGATGTTTTAAATATGAAAATTACTATTTTGACTGGTTTTAGCATTTACTGACAATATAGTTTACGGCAACGTTAGTATATTTATAATTTAGTTGATCTGAAGATGTTTATTTTGATGACCTGTTTATAATGCGGCGTAATGACACGTCAGGCACTAATTCATAAGACCATTATGCATTAAGTCTATATGTCGTTGGGCACCCGATGCATAGGATATGCATGCAGTGTAACATTTACAGATAAACAGACCAATATGCAAATAAATTGCAAAAAATTCTAGTTGCTGTCACTAGTTACATATGAATTACAGTTGTTTTGTACCCTGGACGTTTTGTACCATGGTCGATTCGCACCACGGTCGATTCACACCAAGCCCTGGATGATTCGTACCTTAGCCTTGATTGATTTGTACCCAAGCCCTGGTCAATCTACCCTAGCCCTGGTCAATCTGTACCCTGGCCTTGGTTGATTCTTACTTTAGCCCTGGCCGATTTGTAACCCAGCCCTGTTCCATTTGTACCTGGCGGATCTGTACCCTAGCCCTGGTCCATTCGTACCTGGTGGATCTGTACCCTAGCCCTAGTTGGATTCGTACCATAGCCCTGGTCGATTTGTACCCTAGATAATTTTCCATATTCTTAACATCTATTGATGTTTTTAATTGCTATCTAGAACAGCATAATTATCACTAACAGAGTTTTCAGGTCAGAGAGATGGCACTTAGCACCATATGAGACATATCAACCATATTTTGATACCATTTGACATGTAAATATGGTGCATTTGCACCATATAAACTACAGGACATAAATGTTAACAAGCATTTCATGAATAGTAACATGTATGAACACCCTATAAATTTGCAGTGTATATAGTATATCATCTCCCTGGCCTGTTATTTTATTTTTATTAATGTTTTTCGGAAGTTTAATGAGCCTTTAAACTTCCGAAACGGTCGTTTTTAGTTTTAATTTTAGTCAGTTTTACTCTTCCAGATGAGAATTAAATGTTTATTTGATCACTGAGAAACATTGCAAACAAAAAAAATAAAATATAAAGCACATTATAAGAACAATTCAGAATGGTTTTGTTTACAAATTAATGTTCGTCTCTTTCCGATAAACACCTTCGACAGAAAACGGGAAGTAACGAAGCTTCCGAAATGCGTCAGTCGGTAATATAATTATGGTCAATTCACTTCAGAGAAGAGAAACATAGTATGGGGAACTGTAGGGGATGTGGTTAAAAATTAAATAACCGCTTGCGTTTAGAAAGTTTTTAAGAAAATCACTTTTATTCCCCTCAGTGTATTAATGAACTGTATCCCACAAGCTAATTTATTGCATATTAGCAACGAATCGTTCATATAAAAATAAAATTACTTTTTAATAACTACTAAAACCACCCTTGGTAGCCTCTCAAATATCGACTGCGATAAAGTGATTTTTGACGCAATAGCGTGGCGATAGTATCACGCGTATATGCAAGGGCAGATCCTTTCCTTTATTTTGGGTACATTGAGTGTGTTGAGGTGAAGTATAATGTTTTGATTTTTCAGATCTGATCTCTTCTATAATGCAGCGAGTTTTCACCCTATTCAGTAAATTCTTATCTGGGGCACTGAAGGGGGTCGGTGCCTTTTGAAGAGGGAAAAATGAGCGTACATTGGAGCTTGGGGGAATTTTAATAGGTAGTAAAATAAAATAAAACGCAAAAGAAATCGTAAGCATGTATGTTTGAAACAGTTAACAGGTCAACATCTCTGTTCTTCACTGTTTTAAATAGTAAAACTGGCATTAAATCCCATTAAAAACAAGTAAAAACTGTTTTGAGGGGGGAATGGGGCCGAATTTAACAATACAGTAAAATCCCCACTGTATTCCCCATTATTTTGACATTTCAGACACAATTTCATTATGGTCTTTAATGCGTTTTGCTGTATCTGTGCGTACAGTTTATATTACATTAAAATATTTAAAACAAAGATGCATGTGAATTAATGATGGTTTGTATTGTAATGATTGCAGTATGAGGATGCGGAGGAAGTTGTTTTATGGATGAATACTGTGGGACCCTATCACAATAGACAGGAAACATACTCGTACTTCTCACTTCCGTTCTGTGCTGGGCCAAAGGAGAGTATTAGTCATTACCATGAAACCCTTGGCGAGGCTTTACAGGGAACCGAGCTAGAGTTCAGTGGACTTGATATTGATTATAAAAGTAAGTTATTGTAAACAAATAGAGCTGCAATGGTATAATTACCTCACGATATGCATCATGAAACAGCCAACAATGTGATACAGATGCCGATTGGTCATAATATGTATGTAGAAATATATCAGACCAGCTTTATTTGATATAGAAAAAAATTAAGTATTTTGTTTCTTGATGCAACTTATTTTTAATAAACTGTATGGCCCAGGTTACATTATACTAACCCCTATCAGACCAGGCAACTGTTAAAATCCTTGGATCCCAGACACTACGATATAAAGAAATCGGGTGAGCGACTTGGACCCATTTTCGCCTCTTGTCATATATAAGAATTATTTTGATAATTTTCTGATCGGGAGTATTGTTTTATCAGTTGTTATTCCGTCCATTAAAGGAGATTTAATATATAAGAATCTTGTATTTATTTTAAGCCAAATATGGCGAATGAATATGTTAACATAATACAAATATCTTGACATAATTATCAATAGTGAGATGGTATGACAAACAATACAGTTGGTAATAAACATATGCAATATTTAGTTTGAACTATTACAAGTGAAAGGTATGGTTTGCTTTTAAAACTATAGCATATTTTAAGTTGTTTTTGCTTTGGGAGAGAGCCATTCTTTATTTAAATAAAAAAACATGCATAATAGATACCAAAATATCCATAATGGGCCAGCAGGGGTCAAAAAGGGATAGAATTGTGAACTTTAAAAAATCTTCTTGAGAAATTATTCCAAATTTGTTCATATTTGGTATAAAGATTCCATATGAACATGAGTTTTAATTTCATGTTTTTCAACTATGGGTAAGTTTTTCATAGTCTTTGTCCATTCAAAATTTGAAAAGAAGTGACAGATAAGATAAGGTGAGCGACTTAGGGTCTCTTGTTCAGAATGAGTTCTTGGTATGGATTTTGTAAATATGGGCTCGTAAGTATTTTGTTGTGTTGTTGATATTGCAGATGACCAGACATTGGTGAAATACTGCACAGTCAAACTCATAGAAACAAAGTATCAAGCGTTTGTATATGCTGTAAAAAACCACTACTGGTATCAAATGTACATTGATGATCTACCAATCTGGGGTAAGTGTGAACACTCTTTACCTTTATAATAGTTGTGTCATAATGGGACAGATGTGCACATTCAAGTAATATTCAGCATCATTTTTATGCCATTGAGGGCTAACAGACAATCATTTAACCTAACCGTTCTTTCCTGGGATCCTGGAATATTAACCAGTACTTGAGCACACCCATTTCTGCAAGTAACTGATAACTTTATCATTTGAATCGGAGGCAGGAAATTAACTATAATGAGACACAATGATTTATATATATATATATATATATTGATTGTCAAAGAGAATGGATAGGTGGGTTTCGAACTTGCGACCTCTGAATTGATAGTCAGATGCACTACCAATTGGTTTGGAGAAAAGTGAAAGAAAATAATGGGGAAAAAGTCTTTTTTTATTATTTGACTAGCCACAATTGGGATGTCACAAGTTCTTGAACTTGACAAATCTTATATTTTATGTCTCAGTTATGGCTCTTATGCCACAAGACTGGTGAGCTCTAAAGGTCTTTCACTGTTTGTGGCCCACTTTTTTATGCAAATTCGTTTTATTTGGATGATACAAAATACACAAAAAACACTAATTATGGTTTAGAATACCTAAAATATAGAGTATTTAACTTGATATAAGGTATGTTTATACTTCATGTGCTTATTTCACTGTGATCAAGACAAAAACTCCAATAAATGCTGTTGTTGATGAAAAGGTTGGAGAAAAACTTTCAATTTTAAGGACCTGAAAATTAAAAAAGTAAAATTCTGAACTGTAGTATGCACCCCTGGTTAAGGCCGAAGAAGCTGTGGCTTATATTCAGTATTTCATATTTACATTGACAGGTATTGTAGGAGAGATAGGAGAAGACGGGGAGTATTATGTATGGACACACAAGAAATTCGACATAGGATACAATGACAAGCAGATTGTAGATGTAAACTTGACCAGCGATGCCAAAGTTAAATTGGAAAATGGTGCAGAAATATCATTCTCTTATGAGGTAAAAACATAAATAATTTTACTTCATGTGTAGCTCAAAAAGTTTTTTATTATCTCGACTTAAAAAGAAAATGTGAGCAGTTGTACCGGCTCATGTGTAGGTGTTTGTTTTTTGTCTCACCATTTCGATGAAAAAGAGACATCTGCATAACTTTCCTGGCATTGTTGGCAGCTTCACCCATTCAACATTAAATTTTTGTGTTGAGCTCTGTTACCCAGAAACTGTTTTGTCATCAGAATTTGTTTAAAGGTGTGTAAGGGGAAGTTCTACCTACTCCAAACCATACAGCATTTTTTGGGTGACGTTGGCCTCTGCAAATGAATAAATTGTGCGACAACATTAAATTTTTGCATTAAGCACTGTTTCTCAGAAACTCAGAAACTGTTGTCACCAAATTTAGTTCATAGTTTTAATGGGTTCTGATCAAAAGCGTGCTACATTTTTTTTTTTTTTTGATGACCTTGACTTTTACAGATGAATAACTTTGCTTAAACTATAATTAGTGTTTGTCCCCATCTTTGCTAAAAACGGGAGACACTAATTGGGTCTGTTCGTCCGTCACACTTTGGTTTTTGTGCAATAACTTCAGAATGCCTGAATTAAATCTTTTGAAATTCTAATACAATGTTTATAATGACAAAACACAGGCTAATTTGATTTTTGGGGTTGTGACTTATGGCGTTATAGAGTTGTGCCCCTTTAGTTTGTGAAAAATCGTCACACTTTGGTTTCCATCCAATAACTTAAGAATACCTAAATCGAATCTTTTGAAATTTTTATACAATGTTGAAAATGACAAAACACAGGCTAAGATGATTTTCGGCTTGTGACTTTTGGCGTTGTAGTGTTGTGAAACTTTAATTTGTGAAAAATCATAATTTCCATCTGTCTGTTACACTTTTTTGGGTTTCCCTGCAATAACTTAAGAATGCCTGATTCAATCTTTTGAAATTTTAATAC
This sequence comes from Panopea generosa, assembly GCA_029582155.1. Classification (NCBI taxonomy): domain Eukaryota; kingdom Metazoa; phylum Mollusca; class Bivalvia; order Adapedonta; family Hiatellidae; genus Panopea; species Panopea generosa. The sequence goes on along the minus strand of CM055895.1, from coordinate 13,452,535 downwards.
AATGTTTGTTATGATGAAGTTATACACAGGCTTAGTTTGATTTTAGGGGTTGTAGCATTTTTTCAGGTGACCTTGACTATAACCTCTACTTATGAATAATTTAACCTACATAATGGTATTTTTTGCATTCACATGGTTTATCTAGTCACAAAATTTGGTCCATAGTTGACCTTCGGATGAATAACTTGGGTCAAGGCAAAGTTTAGTTTTTGGGTTTAGCTCCTTTTCTCAAAAAATGTTTTGGCACCAAAAGGTTTATAGATGTGTTATGGGTAGTAGTACTACTTACTCAAATCCATGCAGATTTTTTTTTCAGATGACTTTGACCTCTACAAATTATTGACTTGGCCTACAAAATGTTAAGTTTTTGCAATTACCTCTGTTTCTCAGAAACCATTAAAATCTTACTCATCCTGACCAATATGTTCACTCGTTATGGTGCGTGGACGAGTGGAATTTTTCCGCCCTCAGAAAGTGATATAGGCGAGAGGGATAAAGGGGATAAAAATGTGAAATTTCAAAAGTCTTCTCAAAGAACAAATTTGTGAGAGACCATCAGGCCACTTGTCTGAATCAGATGAAACATCTTCAAAGCCGGGCCTGATTAGCTCAGTAGGTAGAGTGTTTGACTATCATTCCAGGGGTCGTGAGTTCAAATCCCTGCTCAGCACAGTCTCCATGATGATTGATATACAACATTGTGTTTCATTATCATTCGTCTGTCACTTCTGATTCAAGTGAGAAAGTCATCAGTTACTTGCGGAGATGGGGTGTTCTCGAGTACTTGTATACCTTTCAGGATCCAAGGAAACAGTGGTTAGGTTAACTGATAGTCTGTCAGCCATTGATGGCATAAATATGATGCTAAATGTCCAATAATCAATCAATTGTTCCTTTGATCTTTACATAATTTGAATATTAGTTAATCTTAATATCTTGGACAATTCAAGTTTCTAAATGCCTGAAGTATACTTTATTTATATTTCTTTATTTTCTTTCTTTTACAGCTAAAATGGCACACTTCAAGTATAAAGTTTGATAACAGATTTGATAAATACTTGGACCCAAATTTCTTCCAGCACAGAGTAAGTATACAGTTATTACAGACTTATACAGTTGGTTCCCATTATAACGTGGTCTTATATAATGTGAAACTTGTTATAACTTGTTTTTTCTTTGGCATCAGTATTTAAAATCAATATTTTCAACCATATTAATTAAAAACTAGCGGTATAATTATTGATGAACTAATTGAAATTCTCAACCATGAATTTTGTACATCAATTACACCGTGATAATTCAGACTAACGTGATATTTTTATTGTTATAAATAACATCGCTTTTAATTGATTTATGCCGACTAGCAATGGTTTGCATATTTATCACAAATTGTCATGTGTTTGTTTACAGTACCACAACTGGATATATACATGTATTGCCAAATAATGTAGCACAGTGCACCTTTGGGTATTTATAATGTGGTTTCGTCTATATGGTGGTTTCATTCCGTGGATGCGCGCACAAAATGACCTATTTATGTGTTGACGTGCCATAAAACACCATTCATTCATTCATTCATTCCGTGGATCCCTGCAACTGCATTATAATAACATCCGGGTGTTTGCTTAAGTTTGCCAAAAATGTCTCTGAAATGCATTCAAAATTCCTTTTAAATGCGATTGAAATGCCCTATAAGTATTTTATAGTCATTGACATTTTTCATTATATATGATAAAAACAAATTTCCTTTCATAATCTTATTTCCAATTTAATTGTTTCTCCGATATATGCTAGTTTTCATGCCTCTATTGATTACCTGATATACATGTCCTTTATCACTGCAAAATCATAAGGTAACTATTCATATTTATTTGTATAAATAACATACAATTGAAAGAGGGTATTTCTTTGATCACTCTTGATTTTCCAACGATCACTCGCGATCGCTGCACGATAATCTACAAGTGAATAGGGTATTTCACCAGTAGAACCTTCCGCACACTTTTAAGGTTATTGTGTTTTCACAACTGACATATTTTGGGGTATTACACGATGGGTTACTGGTCTGGCAGCAGTGCATAAAATCCATAAAATCCAGTGTTTATTTTGTAATACTTAAAGTCTGTCCAGCTGGATTCGAAAAATCAAATTAACAATTTTTGATCCGGTATTTAAGTGTCAATGTCTGAGGCAAATTACAGGTAAATTTTAAAAATTTAACTGAATAGGTTGGTGAACAGTCAGACTTTATTTTTCTCAAACAAATTTTCCAAGACCTATCTACTTCAATTTAACTTATATATTTGCATGTCAGATATGAATTTGACCAACAAAAAAAAATTGACAAAAAGTTCAGCTGATGATGTTGAAATGTTTTGTATACTTGCAGATTCACTGGTTCAGTATATTCAATTCTTTTATGATGGTGATATTTCTGGTTGGCCTCGTCTCCATGATCCTGATGAGAACACTGAGGAAAGATTATGCCAGATACAGTAAAGAGGACGATATGGATGATATGGTATTTACACTTTTTAATTGCAATGTTTGACGTAAAATTCCTCCAATATGAGCAGCACCTTCGGGACCAGACAGAAAATGTCTTTATAGTGGGGTGGTCTTATTATTGAATATAAGAAAATATGCATACAGGTTTGTGTATAAACTGGAACATGTAGTTGTATATGATCTTTATTGGTTAATTAATGCATTATTGTAACTTATGAATTATTATTACTATTAACTTAAAGATCTTTGTATTTCGTTCTTTTCATATGATTTGCAAATGGTGTCATATTTATGCTTCCAGAAAAATTTCTTGAAAGCATATAGTAGCCGCTTTGTCCATGCATGCCTGTAGTCCCAAATTCTTTCTGGGCTATTTTTCTACAACCATCGATTGGAATATTATGAATCTTAAAAGGATGCATCACTACCAAGTGGAGATGTGCATATTATCTTTGTCTTTCAGTTTTCACACAGAGTTGTTGCCCTTTTATTCCGTCCATGACCAAATTCTTGTTCTCTCTATTTCTCTTTAACTAAGAGATGGAAATTCATGAAACTTGCTAGGATAAATCACTACCAAGTTGAGATGTGTATATTATCTGTGTGTTTCAATTCAATTATTTGTCACAAAGCTATGGCCTCTTGATTCTGTCCATTACCAAATCTGTGACAAATTTAACTAGTAATTTTGGGATTATTTATATTTGAGTTGCAGCCCTTGAGTAATAAATGGTTTTATCTCTTTGGCCACAGGTGAGTGATTTAGGTTCTCTTGTTCATTTAGACATGTTAAAAACTTCATTTGCAACTGGAAGAATTTTGATTCTAAAACATACATGTATAATTGTGGGTCCTCCATGGTCTAATGCGCTGTCTCAAGGTCACTTACCTATCATCGCTAAGGTTTGAGTCGTGCTTGCTACAAAAGCTTTATGTGAGAATGTTTACTAGATACTTGCAGTAGGACAGTGGTTCTATTTAGATTCATTCTGCCAAAGGTCTTCCACCACCATTAAATCTGGATATGCCATATATAACCTGAAATGTGTTGGAATTGACATTAAACGCCATTAAAAAATTATGTAATAATGCAGGAAAGTTCTCACAAGTTCTTTAATATGTAAATTCATCATTTAAACACTGTAATACTTGTCATATAATACAATTACCTATATTGCAGGAAAAAGATCTTGGAGATGAGTATGGATGGAAGCAGGTTCATGGAGATGTGTTCAGACCAGCTTCCAACCCAATGTTGTTTTCTGCATTGATTGGTACAGGATATCATATAGCGACTGTATCAACGTGTGTGATCACATTTTCCATACTGGGAGAGCTGTATACAGAGTAAGTTTGTTGATTAAAACCTGGGCAGAAATATTCAACAAATACACAGATTTTACAATATGTGTAAATCAAACAAGAGTGAACATATTAGAAGCATTATAAACTTAATGATGTTTTTAAGTTGAACAAGTATCTTCCAAGGTAAGAAATATCTTTTCAGATTTCCCTTTAGTGGTCTCTTAAGACAGGTTTGACTGTATTTGTTTCAACAACATTGTTTTGTTGTTTTTAATGGTGTTTATGCTTTATGCCATTTTTGAACATTTCAAGTTATTTATGGCATATCCAGTTTTATTGATGAAGGTGTGCGACATTAACGGTGGCCCGATGGCACTGGACTATGATAAATTGCCTCAGACTATCATAACTTTTATATTCATGGACCGTTGGGCCATGACAATATTTTTGCGATTTGAAGAAAACATCTTTGAAAACAACGTACATGTATGCTGCACTTATAGTGCTGATATATACCTGGTTTTAGGTTGTTTTTATATAAAGATGAAATGTGCAAATAGTGAAACTTTTAAAAAAAGTAATGTTATTTTACTGTTATAAATGTACATGTAGCTCAGTGTAAGTATTAAAATTAATAATTTTAGTGTTTTTCCTTGAAAAAAGTTAGGGCCATTATAATTCTGCTTGGGCCATGACATTTGAAAAGTTCATGGCCCTGTGGCCATGATCATAAAAAAGTTATACTGCACACTGAGGAAGAAGACCTCAGAATGAATCTGAGTAGAACCATCATCCTTCCAGTAACTGGCAAACTTTCTCACATAAAGTTTTTGGACTGAGTGTGACTCTACCCCACGATCTTAGTGTAAAGATGTAAGCAGTCATTAGAGGATGCCCATATCAAATTGAGATAGCTACTTGTAGGTTAACATAATCAATACTTGAACTTACCTTTCCCTGCAAGTAACATGAGATAGTCACTTGTAGGTTAACATAATCAATACTTGAACTTACCTTTCCCTGCAAGTAACATGAGATAGTCACTTGTAGGCTAACATAATCAATACTTTAACTCACCTTTTCCTGCAAGTTACCAATAACTTTCCCACTTGAATTGGCGCTGAGAGACAAATGACAATGAACCAATATACAATATTTCAATCATCATGGAGACTAGCTGGATGGGGATTCAAACCTGAAAAAGCAAATTCTGAGCGAAGAGTTGGGCTAAAGAAGCTTCATGAATTTGAGTGGAGGAAAATGTTGTATTGTATTTAACTATCTTGTTTTAATACTTTGTTTACAGACGAGGATCACTGCTTAGTACAGCAATATTTGTGTATGCTGCAACTTCTCCAGTAAACGGCTACTTTGGAGGAAGTCTGTATGCAAGAATGGGAGGTAAGTAACCAAAATAACCAATATCCATTCAAATGTGTTGTTAACAGTTAGTTTGGTATAATGTAGTCTGAATATAATGCAGTCCCTTGAGCCAGTCGGACTGTGATGCAGACGGAACTGTGTTACAAATATTATGAATTTGGAAGGACACATCATCTGTGGTATTTATGTAAACTTCTTTCTTTCTTTCTGTTTCTTTTAATATATTGTGTAATTTGTGAAACTTACATTTTTCATTTTTCTCCAATCTTTTATTATATTTTCTGTCAAATGTATCGATAATTTAGACAAAAATACTGTTGTTTTGAAATATTGACACTCTGAATCCTCTGCCTTCATGCGCACTATACATACATGATCAACATTTTATTAATTTCTAAGAAGTTTATTTATTAGTCTATCATTGGCAATACAAAATCCGTTTAAAGCGTAAACAAATGGCCTTGTGTGATAACATGTGATGATGGTCTAAATCAATTAAAAGTGATGTTATGTATTACCAAAGGTAGATATTACCATGTCAGTCTGCATTGTTTAATTGTTATTAATGCATAAAGATTTGATCACAGTTGAAAAGAAACCACAAACAACTTCATAGTAATTTTTTAAATCAGTTGTTATTGTGCGAGTTTATAATAAAAAAAATATAGAAGAAAGTATTCTATTTAAATTTGGGAACTTCAGAAAATTGCGTCATGTCAAGTTTCGTGCTAAATCGGAACCCTTTACAACAAGACCGCAGTGTATAGATATTTTTGTGAAATGAACTTTGAAAATTTTTCAACAGAATCTCATCTGAAATCTCCTTATGCAGAAAACAATCACCCTTAAACCCTCATTTGGATGTGTATGGAATTTATTTAACTTGTGATGGATTGAATGGGTTGCACTTAAAACACGAACGGGGCAAGATAACCTTGACGATCACTTGCCTTTAAAAGCCTCCCTAAAAGAAAACAAATGACATTGAGGCCTAGCACTTTAAACCATTTTTGTATGGATGTGTGTTGTATCAAATATACAAGGTCCATAGTAAACATAAAAATCTAGCACCCGCAGTTGTCATAGATCCACAAATGTGTGCAGTATTTATATAACATATACATCACGGACAAGGTCTCGAACTGTTCAAATGTTTTGGTCAAGTTTGATAACCAACTCAATAACACCTGCCCTTGGACAAAATTGTCTCTTTGTTAATTTAATCCAGTGTTAACTGAGCTTTATCACAATATGTCTGGACTAAGTTTGATAACAAACCAACAGTCCCAGTTAATCTGGTGTTAAATACCCTTTTAGGTACTTATTATTGGTAAGCGCTTGTACTGAACCACTGAACTATGCCTATATTTGATAAGCACGTACACAGGCCCAATGCGCCTATTTTTGTCACCTTGATTAATGCTTGCATCGGTCAAGAAAACAAAAGTAAAATACAAGTACCGACATGTGTGGCAAACTACTCCTTTCATTTTATAACTGATTTCACAAATATGAAATTTATCAAATGTAAACAAAAAAACATGAATAAATTCAATAAGTTCAATTACACTACAACATATAACATGCATGATACAGTTTTAGTTAATGTACACTATGGCTATTGTGCATTTTCTTTATGTTACTCTATTTTGATCATGAGTAAGATAAGTAAGTCCAAGGAGAGCTATTGTCATGTCAAGTTTAAGATATCTATGCAACCGCTCATTGGATGTGAATGAAACTTTGCATGTGTGTTCACCATCATCAATGGAACACACACAGACAAGAACCATAACTCTGGATTGCATTTTGGCACAGTTATGGCTCTTTTTGGACTTAGACACCAAGAGGCGAGCTTTGTTGGTCTTCTGACAACTCTTGTTAAAGGAGTTTGATGCCCCCAGAATGATCACAAACAAACTATTAAGTATAACAACTTGAGCTATATACTTGCATCTGGTGTGTTCATAGTTACCAAAACTATTCAAACAATTGTAATTATCAGAAAACGATTACACTTCAGTAGGTGTGAAATACTAGTATAATGATATATATTTGAAGATAACAGGCTACTCAACACTTCTCACCTTTATACACAATACTTGTATTAAACCAGTTATCACAGTATTGATAATTGATTGCATATTTAGCGTCATTCTTTTGCCATCAAGGGCTAACAGACAATCAGTTAACCTAACCACTGTTCCCAGGGATTAACCAGTACTCGAGCACACCCCATCTCCGCAAGTAACTGATAACTTCCCCACTTGAATCAGTGGTGAGAGACGAATGATAATGAGATACAATGTCGTATATCAATCATCACGGAGACTGTTGCCGAGTGAGGGATTCATACTCACGACCCCTGGATTGATAGTCAGATGCGTAACCGACTGAGCTCATTGGGCCTGGCTCAGTATTGATAAAGACCATTAGTAAATTTTAGCTGCTAAGTTGTTTGTTAACCTGTATTTGGATATGCTCCTATTTGTAACACAAAATAAAGGTAAGATAAGAATGCGCTTATCACATACAGAATGACAGTAGGGCCATATGCGCTTAATTTTGGTATACACTTACATTCAAGTATGCGCTTATTTACCATATTCTGCAGTATTGATTTGCCCTCTCTAACTTCAGTAATTTGAATCCAATTTTTTTTATCAAAGTGTTTACTGGTATAATAATGTCTAGAAGTAGAATTTGGTCCTTGGATTGTTCAGAATTGCTCTGAGCCAAGTAATTTTAAACATTTTTTTTAAAATTATTTGTGTTATAGGTAAGATCTGGATCAAGCAGATGTTAATGAGTGCCTTCCTGTTACCCAGTATGGTGTGCGGTACAGCTTTCTTCATCAACTTTATAGCCATCTACTACCACGCATCAAGAGCTATACCATTTGGTACCATGGTAAGTGTTTTTAGCTCTACTGACCAGAAGTGCTTAAGGGATGGCGAGTTGTCCGTCATCTATTGTCTGCTAGCAGCACTTTCTCTGAAACCACTAAGCCAGTAATACTCATACTTCACATGGATGATTCTAATATCTAAAATTCAAGATGGCCACCATCACTTAAAATAGTAAAAAACTGCCCAACAGAATTTGAAAATATTTAATTACAAATACATATAGTCATTTCAGATTTGTACAAATGTTGTCCCTTGGGTTAAAAATGACCACAAGTCTTTGTTGAGCAAATTTAACCCAAAAGTTTTCCAAATTTTAATGAAAATGTTGCTAAAATTCCCATATTTCAAGGGTCATCTTCCCAAATTTGTGAAAAAAACATCTTCAAGTGTAGATATTCATGGCACAAACTTTGTAACCCTGACTTAATTAATGCTGGGGCATTAATTTTTCCCTATTCATACCTTAGTCTGTCATTTTTACCCGCTTTATACCCATTTGGTTACTCAACTCCCTCCTCCCTTCATTTATGCATTTTATTCTTCTATTTTGTGTTGTTAATATTTATAAATATTCATGAATCTGTGGTATATACTCTGAGATTTTCCTACTAGCGCATGCACATGTGCATGTATCTACTATTTCACTGAGAGATATGGCTGTTTTTTCTGATGGTAATATTAATATTAAATATTAATCTGTGACAAAATGAATCTATTAACAAATTGTTCTTGTAATTTCAGGTGGCTGTAACATGTATTTGTGTTTTTGTGATATTACCCCTCAATTTGGTGGGTACAGTACTGGGCAGAAATCTCGCTGGACAGCCGAACTATCCATGTAGAATTAACGCGGTGCCACGCCCTATACCAGAGAAAAAATGGTATGTCTGTTTAAATAAGATCTAAATTATAAACATAATAGAAATACACGTAGTTTTAATTTTATCTGAGCAAAGATTGAGATGAGCTATTATGATCGCCCTGTGTCTGTCGTCAGTCTGTCTGTAAAACTTATGGTTGTGTGCACTCGGGCACCTGCATATTTCATTGGATCTTCACGAAACTTACAGAGTTGTTCAAGATTACACTGAAGGTCACTCTGGACATTTGGGGCTTACACAAGGGTCTATAATTGCTGTATCCAGCCATTGGCAGTAATTTATTTGCCAATCCATACTTTCTTATTGTTGTGTTCTGTCTTTAATGTCAAGGTGCATATTGCTATTTTAGTGTAACTTGGCACTATTTGGTGACCACGTAATGTTATTTTATGCACAATGATAAAGTATGTAGGTTAAAGGTCAATGCCACACTTATAATTCCTGAAATTAATATATTTAAAAGAATTTACCTACCTACCTACCCACCTCTAAATGATATGAGTCGGAAATGGCAAACAAGCAATTTTTAGGTCGCTGGGACGAAGTCCAAGGAGAGCTATTGCCGTAACCCTGGCGTCGTCGTCTGCAGACACCCAGATTTAACTTATGCGTTTAAGTTTAAGATATCATGTAACCACTCAATGGATGTGAATGAAACTTTGCATGTGTGTTCACCATCATCAATGGAACACACAGAGACAGGAACCATAACTCTGGGTTGCATTTTGGCAGTTATGGCCATTTTTGGACTTAATTTTTCGTATTAAAGTTTTTTATCAGGGCAGATATCTATGCAACCACTCATTGAATATGAATGAAACTTGGCATGTGTGTTCACCATCACCGATGGAACACACAGAGATAAAAACCATAACTCTGGATTGCACTTTGGCAGAGTAATGGCCGTTATGGACTTAATATTTCGTCTGTAGACACCCAGGTTAAACTTTTGCGTTCAGTTGCATTTTTGAGTTTTGGTGTTTGCCTCAAATCTCAATCTTTGCATAGGTGGTGAGTTTTATCCAATTGGCAAGCTTTGTTGTCTTCTGACAACTCTTGTTTAAGGGTGTCCTGAAGTGAAAATTAATAAAATAAATTTCTTTATATACTTGTATAATGAATTATGTATTCTGACAACTGACTGTACAGTGCATTCTATTGAAAAGGAACTATGAAATGCCAGTATCTATCATTGTAAATTGTGTTTATGAATGATTTCAGGTTCATGGAGCCAAGTGTAATAGTAGTGCTGGGAGGTGTCTTGCCATTCGGCTCCATATTCATTGAAATGTAAGTATTGAACGCTTAAGTCAAGTTCTTAGACCAGAAATTTTAGCTTTTTTTTTGCTGTAAAAAATGCTCAATAACTTGAATAGAGTGACATGATTATTTTCAAAATAGTACACCAGCTTGCTTATCACTAGACCGTGCATGGAATTGAATTTTAATATTTATGCGCCTCTTTTATATGCCTGGGGTGGGGGCAGAATTACTTTCATATATTTTTGGAAATTTTTATATAGATACCTTTAATCGAAAGGAAACATACCAATCATCTATCTGACAGCTGTTGTTTTGAGATAAGCTTCCAAATGTTTGGCGTGCTGTTCTTCGACAGTTCTTGTTAAATTTGTGCACAAAGCTACTTATAAGACCTGGTATGGAGTTTCATTTTGGCTCCCCATGTCAAAGTTTGCTTTCTGTACAAATATCGGTGAATGAACCTTCTAGTTACATGTATATTACAGGTATTTCATCTTCACTTCATTCTGGGCGTACAAGATCTACTATGTGTATGGGTTCATGTTGCTGGTATTCTTAATCCTCACCGTGGTAACTGTATGTGTAACAATCGTGTGTACATACTTTCTTCTAAATGCGGAGGATTATCGCTGGTAAGTTATAATGAAAACACTTTTACCCTTTACTTCATAGATATGCGTTTTCCAGCACCAATCACAGAAGGCCTTTGAAAACAGTGCTGGAAGAGTTCAGATTGAATCTGAACACTTCATGCACTGTTTTCCACTCTGTCAGTTGATATAAACATAATTCACCCAGTAATTCAACAGCCTTCTATATTAGGTGTCCAAAGGTGTCTATATTAGAGGTGTCAAAAGGCGTCTATATGAAGTAAAGGGTTAAAAATAATGCACATTTTGCCCTACTTGATTCATAAATCTTACTGATCAATAATCAGGCAAACATTTTTTTACAATTATTGTACCTTTCATCAACAACGATGTTGTAGGGGATGTATATTGGTTCCACTATATATCTCAGTCTCCGGACAGTACTTCCTTCCTTAATTTCTTAATGCACAGATCTCTTCGAAAACATTAAATAGGTGTTGCCCATGAAAAAGACCATATGTAGAAAATGATATTTGTGTCCTCATTCTGTGTCATTCATTAAGGGACTTTTCAAATAGCTTGGCAAAATATTCACCATGACGATCCAGGCTCATAGCTCATAGATGAAAAAGGTCTCATATAATAATATGTATGTAGAAAGTTGGACAAAGTTTTACCCAGCTTGTTTTTCCCTCCTTAAGGCACAGATGTCTTTCAGACTTTCTATTATTGCTGCTCATGACTTGACACTGTTTTGTGCAAGCCTGAGATCTGTACCTCAAGGTCACACTTAGAGGTCAAACATATGTACATAGAAAGTTGTATTTTGTGTCTGGTCTCTTATTCATTCAGTAAATTTGAAATAGCTTGGCACAAATGATCATCATAACATGAAGATGTTTTGCACTGAAGACCTAGGTCAGTAGCTCTAAGGTTATGAACACACTTAGGTCAAATGTATGAAAAAGGTCTTGTATATGCATACAGAAATATGTGTGTGTGTCCATTATTATGTCGTCCCTTGATAAATTTTACAACAGCTTGTTCGATAGCTTGTTTGCACAAATGATCAACATAACATGATGAAATATCGCTTGCAAATCCAGCTCCGTAGCTCAAAGTTTTAAATCTGGTGAAACTGAAATATTTGTTACACTTTTGTTATATATGATATGTGAAATATGGTGCTTTTCAACTATTTAAAAGAGTTATGAGTGACCCTTTCCAAAATAGAAATGAAATTAAGTGTCTACACACATACTGGGGTATTTTATATTTGTATTATGCAGTAATTTTCAGAAAGTAAAAATTGCAGATCCTTTTCATACTTTCCATAGTTGTTTCCCATGGCTAATGAGTGTGTCATGAATGAATAATTAATGAAAACAATTATTTCAATTGTGGCGGTTTCTTGTTGAGTTAAATAACCATTTGTTTTGTACAAGGGCTGTGATACAGTGTGACAAATGTTTTAAATCTTTATGTCTAACTGCAGAAAATGATTTGGTGATAAAATAACCATACATACAGAATGCTGACAAATTCATATACATATTTATTCCAACAAGGGATCCTTTGTGGCAGAATGGTCTAAGGCGCCGTCTCAAGATCTCTTGCCTCTCACCGCTAAGGTCGTAGGTTCGAGTCCCGCTCACTCCAAAAACTTTATGTGAGAAAAATTGCCAGTTATTTGCGACAGGCCAGCGGTTCTTCTCAGTCTGAGGTTTTCTTCCACCAGTAAAACTGGATATGCCATATATAACCTGAAATGTGTTGAAAATGGTGTTACACCTCATTAAAAAAAAAAAAAAATTATTCCAACAACTATTGTACCTTAAATTATTTATTATGACTGAAAAATTGTTGAAAGCAACACTAAACACCATACAACATAAAATGTATATTATTTGTCTTTCAGGCAATGGACAAGTTTCTTAGCTGCAGGATCGACAGCTGGTTACGTGTATCTCTATTCCTTCTACTATTTCTTCTTTAAAACAAAGTAAGTACTAAATAAAATAATAGTTCTGGGTACATGTTAAAAAGGAGTTTGATATTGACTGGAAGTAGGTTATAAATGGTATACAATTATTGTCAGATTGGTGAGGTCATTAATAAAATCTATGGACCTGAGTTATGTGATATTCAATGATGATGATGGCCTTGGCGAATATAAAAAATTGATTCAGGGGTCATGGAGTATGAAGCCCTGCCCCACCCAGCAACAGACTCTATGATAAATTATATACAATATTGCGTCTCATGTTCATCTGTTTCTCACTGCTGATTCAAGTAATTTCAAATAAATATTTAGTGGTTTTTAGTTAGAATTGAATTAGGAGGAACAAAAACGGTCTGTTTCGAACCACACTTTTTCAAGTGGATGTGCATATTTTTCAGGGCCCAAGGTATATGTAGAGTTACATCAAAGTGAAGCCATAATTGTAACCAATCTGTGAATTTGGATGTTTGTTATTTTCACTGCTGACGAAATGTCTTTAGAGTTTTTTGTCACAATGGACTTTGAATTACTTGGTGTTTCTCTATTTGCCGAAGAATTTAGCGTTTGACACTATTTGGCATACGGCAGGAAAATATAGTTATGAGCATGCAACTTTAGAAAATGCTTAAATGCTGCAGAATTTAATATGCACATTTCTATAATTCATATCCAGAATGGAGGATTTGTAAAGGTATCTGTTATGTCAAATCTCGATATATAATTCGTGAAATTTCTTGAGTAGATAACGTGACCTATTTTGTGCTGTGATACGGCATTCAGAAAGTGACTAAAGAAGGCGGGTTTACGGTCTGCCACAAGTGTATTTTGACTTCTGATTAACATGTACTTTTCTGTGATAATAATTTATTCATGACCCAGGGTATGGTTTTTAACACCTTATGGGATGTCGGCAGGTAGATATATTTTGAGGGGAAAAAACAAACCAATTAAATGTAACATCGGTGTCTGATGATGCAATTATATTCTGGCGGTCGAATAACAAAAAAGTGTTTGACGCGACTCATGTCGAGATGCTAGAAATGTGATGTGTCTGTTGTGAGTGAGGTGTTGTTTGTTAACTTTACTGTAAGTTATTTAGCACTTTTGTTTTTTCTTTAGATTTAAAGCCTTCTTACACAGTTGTTATATTTCCATTATATAATATGTTCGTTGTTGTTGTTTTTTTCAGAATGTATGGCCTGTTTCAGACAGTCTTTTACTTTGGTTACATGGCCTTATTTAGTCTAGCACTTGGCATCATGTGTGGTAAGTATTTTTACACACTGGTGTTGAAGAACCAGAGGCATGTAGTGTTTCAACTGTTCTTTCGTTTGTCTGTCAATCAGTGCATATGTACCTGCTCTACTATAAGGGGATATTTGTCTACAGAATGTCAGTGTTGGGCTCGATGTGAACTACTCTGATCATCCTGTTTCCGTCGTCAGTCTACCTGTGAAATTATATCTTGAATAATTTTATCTAGGACAAATTCTTGAACTGGCCAAATCTAATAATTAACGTCAGAGTTATGGACCTAGAAAAAAAAGAAGTTTACCTTATTTGCTAGAATTCCTGTGTTTTTCATCAAACTTACACAGTTCATGTAGTTACATAACTATAGTATTTCAGACAAGTTCTTGAATGAAACAAATAGGGAAAATAATTTAATGTTGGAGTTGTGGCCCTTGAATCATCAAAAATTACATTATTTGATGTTGTTTGCACTCTAGTACTATCTGTTTTTATTTAATCTTCACACTTATTACACAGTATTTATATAATTGAATTATCTCCCAACAAGTTCTTGACCTGGCCAAAGTGGATATTATAAAATTTAGAGTTGTGATCCTTAAATCATCAAAATGAGGTTGTGTGAACTATAGCACGCATGTTTTTTATCCAATCCACATTAAACTTAAACAGTAGTTAAAAAACCATCACATCTAAGACAAGTTATGGCAACTCTAGCACATGTAGTTTTCATTTGATCTTCACCAAAATTACAACCTAGTTATTTCAGTACAATATTTTGGATATTTTTTTTTAACCATAATCTCTCGGACAAGTAATGGCCCCTCCTGCACATGCAGTTTCATTTGATCTTCACCAAACTGACACACTAATTATTATTTATTATAGTTATTTGAACTGGCCAAATCGAATAATCTTAACCAAATTTGTACAGCAGTTACATAACCACAAGATCTCTAACAAGTTCTCGAACCAGCATGATTCGACCACAATTACCTCCGCCACAGGGCTTATAAGCACATTTTCTCTGAAAGTTCAAGGCCTAGACCTTAGATATTTTACATGTAGCATTGCATGGAGGTGTCCTAACAGATTTGTTAAGTCGGTCCTTGGAGTCAAATTTGGGGCTGCCACAGGGGTCACTGTTTTACAAAGAGTTGTATAAGGAAAATGTTGTAGACGCGATAGCACATCCATTTTTCATTAAATCTAAACCAAACTTCAAAAAAACATTTTATCCGAAATTTTACGTGTAGCATTGCATGGTGTCTTTTTTTTGTTAAAGAGGAACTTACAAAAAGCATTTCCTCTGAAATGTTCAACTGTCCATTTGTTGGCATTGGAGCATTTCAGCCACTCTTGAGTCTCTTGTTTTATTGCAAAATTTCAGAAAATAAGCAGGGCTCATGCTGTCGGTCACCAATGGCCCCAAATGCGATAAAAAAATCAAAGTGGCGCATGTTTTTTCAGTTTGGCCAAAGTGATTGGCGCCAATAAAATATGCCAATATTTTAGCTATATGGCCATGATTTGTTCATAAAGTAACTCTGCAATGTCCTTAACTTTCGATCATAAAGTGTGTCTCCATGGATACCACCTGTCCGATAGCTGGTGGACACGAATGCACTGAACCGCGAATTACCCATGCAGTCGTTTATGACACCTAATTGCGTTTTCCTAATCTGTTTACTGTTCGTATCTCGAGGTGTTATGGTTTTATAATTAGTAGTAGCAACAGTGTGTTAACTTATACATAGGTGAGGCACAGATAAGTCTGTATTCTGTTCGTTAAGGTCCCGAAAAATTTAAACTTTACAAGATTTGCTCCAAGATAAACATATATTTTTTCATGGATAAGGAAACTTTTTATTCAAAATTCAACCATTCATTTGGTATTGAGGACGCATGCGCAATTTTAAAATGAATATGCACAATATAAATTTTACAGCAAGCGATTGGTTGCTTTGTTTATGACGACGTATCTTGTCAGACCAAACACTGAAAATTTGTTCAAGATAATATCACGGACATTTCAAAAGTAAATAAAACAAATATTTAGGAAACAAGTTTGTCTCAATATCTTATGAGAAAACATCAAAGAATTAATGAATGAAAACACAGTTAAAATGGTTTATTTGCGTATACAAAACCATTTCTTCCTTTGTTTGTTTCATCAAATTGCCAGGATGTTGGGTTGCACTAAAAGTTGGCACCTTTCTTTTCTGAGTGTGGCTCCGTTAATGATTCTTGCAATAACGGGACGTTTAAAGGGTTAACTAAGAATTTACTATGAAAGTGTGTTTTTTAAATCAATAATAATTTTAAATGACACAAAAGATAAAAAATATATTATTCAACAAAATTTTAGAAATATAGTTAATTTTTTTCAGTAACGTCGTTAAGAATACAATCAAAAATATATTTATATTTATTTTAAGGTAATATTCTTCTTTAGAAATCTACATTTTCAAATGTAAGATAGTATTTAAAGAAGGGAAGTACTGAGCGGACAAAAAAGTCCACCTAAATTTAAAAAGAGAAATACAGATTGAAACTTAGAGCCAATGAAGCCAAGTTGGCTCCAAAATCTTAAATTTGGCTCCAACTTTTCTCATTTGGCGAATGTGTTGGCGACAAGTTTTTTTCAGCCAGAGTAGGCCCTGATAAGCCACTAGTGGATTGTACTATGGCTCTCCTGGACCTCTTATTTATATTCATATTAATTCATAAGCCTTTTTTGAAAATGATTACATGTACCTATAATCCTTCGCTTATTTCTATAGATCTCTCAGTTAAAAAGCAATCAAATTCTGTCAAAAGAGCGCATAAAGATCATGGACAGGTCTCAAGTTAGCTCCAAAGATGAACACTATTTATGCAATACAGTCAAACCTGTGTTAGTGGTCACCTCTTTTAAGCAACCACTTGTCTTAAACAGTCAGATATATATTCTATTTACCAATTTTCAAACTTCAGCTGTAATCAACCTGTATTAAGCAGCCATCTGTCTGAAAAGGGCCATTTTTTATCTTTTCCTTGAGTGGCTGCTTAAAACAGGATTAATTGCATTTGTAAAAAAAAACATTCTTTCCTATTTTGTTTCAGGGACATTTGGATACCAAGGCACAAGCACCTTTGTGAGAAAGATCTACTCAACTGTGAAAATAGATTAAAACCATATCAATGTGATAAGTGAAAAACATGATGACTAGACTGTTAACATGATGGCGCATATTTCATTGCCTTGAAACATTGTTAAACACTGCTTCACTGAAAATGAAAATTAACAACATTGTAATAATGCAAATTGTTGTTTATGCCATGTTAGCCGTGAGTGGAGGCTAAATGGTAACATTCCTCTTGAGGGCTTTATGACTCGGTTTATATATATATATGGTAATGGTTTATTCATGATAGAAACTTGATCGTAGAAGGTATTCAACTGTGTGTTAGGATCAGCACTAGATTCATAACTGTTTTTCAGATCCAGTCTCCCTGATGTTTCAAGATAAAAGGTTTATATATATTGTAATTGTGTTAAAATTGTGTAAAAAATTGTGTAAAAAGTGAGTGCTTGACAAAACCGGAGTATGACATTTGGTTAAAAAACCAAAGTGTGACATTGTAAAATGTATTTAGCAATTGGAAGATGTTAGTGCTACGACTGCCTGAGAACTTTCTAGTCCAGAGCATGTAAGCAAGAAATTCATTCACGTTTAGTAATTGATTACTTCTATTAAGAATCACAAGTCTTTAAGAGGGAATTTGACCGTTTCAATATCAACATATTTGTTGTTATTTGCCCGACACACAGTTTGTGAACACTTTTTAGCTTGCCTGAGCAAAGCTTAAGGTCAGCTATTCTGATTGCCTGTCGTCCTTTGTCTGTCTGTAAACCATTGTTTTGTGCACTCTGGCATCCATATTTTTTATTGGGTCTTCACCAATCTTGTGTAATAGTTTATCTTTGATACAACCAAATCTCGTACAAATTCTTGGACCTAGAATTGTCAAAATTTGTACAATTTGACATTGTGAGTGCTCTAGCACCCACCCTTTTTGTTTGATCCTCATCAAACATATAGTAATTATATAACAATAATATCTATGGAGAGTTTATAAACTGGCAAAATCAAATAAATAGTGTCAGAGTTATTGCCATTGAATCGTTAAAATGGTTTATTTGGCATTGTGTGCAGTCTACCACTCCCAGTTTTCATTTGATCTTCATTAAACATCTGGTCTGTGAAATGTATTGGTATTTTATATAAATTATTCCTACAAATAGTGGTTTGAATTTTGAACAAATCCAGAAGCGGACATTTATAGGAATTTCCAAATGAGACTTTGCGTTTTACATGGAAATGCTGTGGAAAAATGAAAAATTCTAATTATTTTTGTCCTTTTTTTGAGATCTGAAGCATCATTTAGTCATGGTAAATAAAGTTTGATTTAAAAAGGTGGATTTGGTTTCCAAAAGGGGCCATGTGTGGTCCCAAAACAGTTAAAATCAAGAATTTTCAAAAATCTTCTTTTCAACAACAACTGGTCTGTGAAATTGGTTTATATTTGAGGACACTGAGTTTCACATAAGGGTATTAATTTTATATCGCCCCATTGGTGCAAAAAGGTAGCAAGTGCCTTCTTATTTCATATACACTTGGTACCTTATTGCACAAATGGGATGATATATTCTCATTTTTTCATCGATTTGTGCAAAAGTATTATTCATTTTGAGATCTGAAGCATCATCTTATCATGACAAATAAGATTTGGTTCATTAAGGAGGACTGAATTTCTATAAGGGGTCAGTTAGGGTCACAAAGGGGTTAAAATTGATAATTTTCAACAAAAAAAAATTCTCAACAACCCATTAGTATGGGTTTAAAATTTGTACAAAGCAAGGGATTGGTATGTGAAGGGACCTTGTTAGAGGACTTGAGTTTTTTTATAGAAATTCTATTGGAAAATGGAAAACTCTAATTTTCTCATCCATTTGTGCAAAAACAGTATTCAACTTGAGATCTAAAGTAATAAAAACTGGATATGCCATATATAACCTGAAATGTTGGAAATGGCTTAACACCGTTAAAAATTTATTTTGAAAAGAAGTGATTGGTGAAATCCGGTGAGCGGCTTGGACCCATTTGGTCATTTATTTTGTAAATTAGGTGATTTAATGGCCCTTTGGCAAAGTGCATGTAGTGGTGCCCCTAGTAAGTGAAGGGCATTATAACATTTGAATTTTCCATCATTTATCTTCCACAAATCGTATCTTGGCTTATTCTAAATGCTGATATCTTGGCTACTTTTGAAATTCCATTAGCCCTAAATGAATATTTACGACAATGATAAGAGGATAAACGTCTCCTTTGATAGTAAAATGTTTGCTAGTCACAAATCTTGTCACGGCTGTCGCTGTAAAACTGATGAAGTGAATTTAATCAAACTTCAGAAATGTTTGGGGACAACAGGATTGATTGGTTGTTAAATATTTAGCATCATTTTTATGCCATTGAGGCTTAACAGATGATCAGTTTACCTAATCATACTTTCCTGGGATCCTGGAAAGTGAACCAGTACTCAAGCACACCTATTTCCACAAGTGACAGATAACTTTCCAACTTGAGAAACAGTGGTAAGAGACGAATTTAGCTGAACCATGAGTGTAAAAGACCCACAAAATCACCATGTCTGGGCCACTGAATTAATATTAGGTATGTTGTGTACAAAATTGGGTCAAATACATTGGTAGCCGGAGCAACATTTGTAGATCATAGGCATGTTAGTCATGAAAAGTGACCCGGCTTTTGCTGTAAAACTACTTATAAGAATTCCATTAAACTCTAATGAAGTAGTTAGAACAGTAGGAGGAAAATATTAGATAATATATTGTCAGACAAGTCAATTTGGCATATTTGTGGGTGCATATGTTATTTTTTCAAACGCAGTATTTGTTAATGAGCTTGTTTTTATTGCCTCAAGTAAGCATCTCTACCTATGCGGTCGTTTTGTTTCCTTTTGGGGCAATTAGTTTTAATGGGATGACTGAAAAATGTTACTGTGAAAAAAATATTTTATTTATTTCTTTATTTTGTAAATATGTAAATAAACTAAAGAAGATCGATGCTAATGAACCAGTTGTTTTGTGTCTATTATTATTATTTGATTTGTTATGTAATAGTTATGATAGTGAGCCTGTACATCATCAATGAATTAGAAGGAGAAAACTTCAAGCTGGAATTGTGGTGACCAATCCAAATTGCTTCCCTACCCCACTCCCCCCCCCCCCCCCCCCCAAAAATAATATGCTTTTGACTGTCGATCCAATCAATCCAAGGGGTTGTAAGTTTTACCACCCCACCCGACCACAGTCTCTATAATGATTGGTCATAAATTTGTTCTACATCTCGCACTATGTGTGGAAGTCGTCTATATTCAGTGACTTTTAGAGATGTGTGTCCGGTACTGGTTAACTGCATGGCAGATCCCAGGAACAAATATTAGCTGTGCTGACAGCCGGTAATAACTGAAACACTATTGAAAAAAATCTAAATAATATAAACAAATATTTAATCATTAGTATGGAAAAAAACATTATACTGTTTGTGTTAATGTATTAATTTTTATTGCTGTTTGATTGTCATCACTTTCACATAAAAAATATGTAATTATAAAAAGTTCATGTTGTCATTTTTGGTTTCATTATGCCAGATGCGCACTGGGAATTGTATGTCTATATAATAAACCCCATAGAAGAATGGGTCAGTAATGGGTATTTATAAGTGCGAAATTTAATCAGTATTGCGTGTTCTCATTAGAGTTTAAAATACATGTACCTATTTGCGATTGGATTGTATAATCTCAATTTAATTGTGCCCTGATTAAACATTGCGTTGTAGGTCAATTGATCAGCAGCGAGAACAACCCTTGCTCCGCCCACATGGCATTGTTTGTCCAAGTAAATACAATGGAGTGTAAGCTTGTCTAAGGAAAATGGAGGTGTAGAAACCAATATCAGTCGCTGATTGGATTATCCACTTGTTTGATTGACAGCCTGTTTTAGGTCAACTGACAATTAGATGCTTGAAAGAGAAGTACATGTATTCTATATTCTTTATTGAATTGTAATTAAAGTTTTTAATTGCCCATTTCTCTGATTTATCAAATCTTATGGCCTTTACACGAATACATTCATTTTATGCTTTTGATGAATTATAGAGATTTCTTTTTTTTTTATAATTAAATGAAAAGCTAAGTGTTTTGAATTACATGCATAAAATGAAATTTGTTGGGTTCAGTGAACTATCAGTTGAATTCACGTGTTGGTACTTGTGACCATATTCAATGCTCACTAAACAAAATAAAAGTGGTATTTCATTGAAACTAAAATTTATTCCCGATAATATTATGTTCTTTAAACATAACGTTAATGTGAATTTTAATATATTAAATATTATTTACTTAAAATAATTTTTCATGACTTTTTTGTGATTGCCCCTCTGTCATATGATGTCTGCCTGAACACATTCTTCTCATTAATACAAACACATTATTGAGAGAAGGAGATTTATATTTATTTAAATGATGGAATTTCATATTGTTAAAGGGTACAGGATGGGGTTCAAAATGTTTAAATTGCAGATTTCCAAATCGGCAAGTTAAATATTGGCTTAAATAACTTGTGTGTATACAGGTTACAAGTTCAAATCTGGGTTAGGTCCATTGGGGTCTCATAAAGAGTCTTTGAATTTTACATACGAATCCCAGGTGAAGACAGATAATTCTGATTTTCTAGTCTTTATTTCAGCAATGATTTTATTGACCTAGCAATCTGAAGCATTGGCTAGGCGATTTGGTCCTTAAAATGTGATATGAAGGGTGCAAAATTATGTTTTCATCCTGTAACGGTGGGCAGATGGAAGTTGTGTGTCCACTCAATTACTGGAGTAATTTTTCTTGGATCTTAACCATATTTATACAGAATGTGTTTTACTATTACATCAAGGTCATGTGCGATGAACAGACAGCTCCGAGCAGTTTTCTGAAAGTTATTAACCTTGATTTAATCAAAATTTCGAAATTCAATAATTAGAGCAATTTTCATTGGATCTTATCAAACTTCTACAGAATGTATGACTTCAGTATGTAACTAGAGTTTGCTTAGTATTCGGTTCAGTCAATTAACGGGGAATGTGGTGCATTGATAGAACATCGGCCACATAATCGGAGGGTCGTAGGTTTGAACCTCATACACGGCAGTGTCGTGTCCTTGGATTAAAATATTTTTTCCTCCATATGCTTAATGCTGGTTCTAGCTTTGAAGAATTTCAGCATGATTTGTATAAGTCGTAATAACTTGTTACACAATCAAGTAAAATAAATAAGTTCAAACTAACCAGGAGAATTATGGTCTTTAACTTTTCCACTTAATAACTCGAGCTATTGGAATTTAACTTATACAGAACATGTTTGGATATAATTTCTTTGTCAAGTTCGGTAATCAGCCAGTTCGGGCTAGTATATTGAGATTTATAGCCCTCGACCTACTCAAAATTGTGAAAATTGAGAAGATCTGCAATAAAATTTCAAGGTCAAATTCAGTAACCAGCCAGTTTGTCATGTTAAATATGTTATAACAGGCATATATTGTGACATTTTGGCACTTGGGTAACCAGTGGGGCCACATAAATTTTCAGAAGAATTTAATGGGAAAATAAAATTTTCTGTTTTCTCATCCATTTGTCTTGATTTGATTTACAACTTGACATTAGAAGAATTGTTGAGTCGTGTAACAAATTGGATTTGGTCCAGTAAAAGTGATAATATTTCTATAAAGGAGCCAAGGGGGACCTCAGGATTCTCCCGTGTATATTTTCAAAAACTCAGTGGCAGTGTTGACATCAACAGTTCAACGCCAAGTTTTAGCGTTGAGGTCTGTTTATCAGAAACTGTTTGATTTATGGACACTTAAAACCTATACATTATTTTTTTTTCAGGTGACCTTGATCTTGACCTCTGCTGATGTGTCAAGCCTACACAATGTTATTTTTTTAGCCTATGCAACTTATTTGCATTCAGCTCCATTTTCCAGGAACTGCTAGGCCATAGTTACCGGTATGTTATTTGTAGTACTTCTAAAATCCATGTCTACACAACTTATCAGTGATTTTATTTAGGTCCTTTACAAGAAATTTGTTGGTTTGAGTTTAGCTTCGTTTCTTTGAATATTTTTGGATCAGAGTCAACAGACTTGGTCCATAGTTGTGTGATAAGAAGTACTACCAAAACTATGCAGCAATTTCAAAGATGACCTTGAACTCTACACTATATTTAAATTGACCCACAAAATGTTGTTTTTTTCATTGATATCCGCTGCTTTTAAACTGGTAGCTCTAATTTAGTCACCAAATTTTGTTCAAAGTTGTGTGATATACAATTGGGTCACGGAAATTCTAAAATGTTCAAATGAAGCGACTCTAGCGTCTAAAGGGTACATGGGGGATACAATAGTAGATTTTCAAAGGCTTCTCAAGAACAACTTGACAAATTTGTTTATATTCGGTGAAAATGATCTCCATGAGTAGTAGTTTTCAAGTTGTTTGAATAAATGAGATAAGGTCCATTGAGGATATTAAGGGGATATAAATTTTTATGTAGGGATACTTTTGAGAAAACAGAAAATCTTCATCAGTCTTAGGAATAAACCATCTTAAGATCAGAAGTAGTTTCTGATCATGTTTGTTTAGATTTGGCCCTTCAAATGGGTGGACTATCTATAAGGGGACAGGTGTCATAAAAGGGACGAAATAGTGAAGTTTCAAACATCTTGTCAAATAAAGTTATATATTTAGTGTAAATGATCCTTATGAGGAGGGGTTCAACAGTTGTTAAATAAAAGGCCCAAATTTCATAGGGTACTTTATTTTTTTTACAAAAGATGACATTTGCAATTTTTCATTCCCATTTATAAAATACTTGCAAAAATGTAGCATAGTTCAATGAATAAATTGGAAGGTCTAGAAATTGCATGGGCACATGGACCTAAATTTTGTTAAGAAGTGAATATAGGTTTAAATAATAAACTTGGCAATTCGAATTATTTAACGAGTACTAATACATATTTGGCATACATTATCCATATGCGAAGTGATATTTGGTTTATTCAAATAAAAGGAGTTATTTGAATGCAGATGAGTGGCTTAGGTCCAATGCACTTCTCTTGTTTGCTTTTTTTTTTACACGAGTGTCGATGTGTATCTTTTAATGTGTTGTATGTGTAATTGAAATCGACATCATTGAACAGCCAATGCAATGCAAAATGGCGGAAACTTTTTCCGAGTTAACAAGAGTACAGGTCTGGGGTATAAAATCTTTTCTTCTCACATTTCAGTATATTGGGTGCAAACTGTGTTGATGTACTTCGATATTTTAAAAGATCTTTTAATAATAAAACAATATGATCGTGTGTTGCTTTCTTTACTTATTACCAATTTGTGATATAAAAAGCTTTTGAACCATGAAATTGGAACTTCCGTTCAGCATAAACTTCTTTGTTACCGACACGTTACCGACACGTTCTCGTCTCGCACCACTATTACATTTCCCATAAAGATTCATTGTAACAGTTATGTCCAAAACACAGCGAAAAAATCTGCAGCATGTGTCTGGCTTCAAATGTTTCATTGGTTCAAGATAAGCAATTATAAAGGGAATTGATTGATTGAATATTTAGCGTCATTTTTATGCCATCGAGGGTTAATAGACGATCAGTTAACCAGTGTTTCCTAGGAACTTGAAAGGTTAACCAGTATTCGAGCACGCCCCATCTCCGCAAGTAACTGATAACTTTCCTACTTGTATCAGTGGTGAGAGACGAGTGATAATGAAACACAATGTTGTATGTCAATCATCACGAAGACTTGCCGGGCGGGGAATCGAATTTACGACCCCTGGATTGATAGTCAGACGCATTACCGACTGAGCTTATCGGGCCCGGCTTATCAAGGGAAAAACGTTTATATTGACAATTATTAAAAAAAATATTCAATGCTTTTGTGATACCTATCAATATGTCAACTATTCGCCCATGATGCGGTTCGAACCAACAATTCTGAAATGACGCAGAATTGCCCAGAAATCTGGTATCAGCATCAACTGTTCAGTGGTGATTTCTAAAATACCATTTATTACATGGCATGAAAAACTAAATCACTGCAATGAAAAGCCGTGAAAAAAACAAGAATAAAAGAAAAGTTTCTTATCTACCTCCTTATACTCAAGGGAGATAATAGTGGTGTGAGTCCTCCATAATTAGCTCGGTTTGGTTATTTGCGTCTGTGCGCTGTTTATGATTTTTTTAAATGACTTCTTAGAAACCACCGATTGAATTTTGCTAAAACTTTAACAGAAGCGTTATACCATTCCGTTAATGAGATTCATATTATGATTAAATCAAATGATGGTAGTTCTATCAGTGTCGATATATATATATATATATTGGTCTTTAATTTGGCTGAAATAAACATTAACTGGGCCGAAATAAACATAAAATCTGCTAATTTTAGATGGTACTGTGAAAAGAAGTGAAGGAAGAAAAATCAGAGAATGCCAGCAAAAGTGTGTATATTAAATTTTAGTTTTAGCAGAGTTTCAGGGATAAATCTGAAATCAAAGATGGCTACTACAAACAAAAATAGGTTAAAATCTAGTAATATTAGCAAAAACTTATATAAAAGGATAGGAAACTAGGAAACTTGCATCTTGTGATTAAATGTTGATAAAATAGCACACGAAGAATTAATTAGTTGGCAAATTTATCACTAAAAATCACAAGCAACAAGTAAAGTAAAGACCCCTTTACACTACATGTACATATTAGGGGATCCGAGTGACCTAACACTTCGGGCCAAAACTTTGTGATAAAGTATGCCAGTTGCAAAAAGAAGTTGGTTCTACTCAGATTCAGTCTGAGGCAATTTTTCCTCTACTTAATCTGTTGAAAATGAGAAGCCTTAGTGAGGCATATTTATTGCAAGTGTTATTTCAATCAATTGGATGCCTCATCTAGTATCCATAGTTATGCCATACATTTCCCGATAGGCAATCGACTGAATTTAAGTACTATCAATATATAAACTAATTAAATGGCATATAGTTTTTGATGAATTTAGCTCGGTGCCTGCTCTGTTCTAGGTCAATTCAGAACAATTTATGTGTGGAGCTTGCCTCGTGCTAAAAGACTGGAATTTATGACGTCTTTTGATTCGTAGTAAACACTATTTTTTTTAAATGTTATGTGTTTTTTTTTTTCACAAGGGGACATGTGAAATAACTCGCTTTTAATTTGGTAATCTCAGTAACTCAGTAGACTAGTAACAACTAATCATATATCAATGAACGTGTTATGTTTGTTTAATACCATTAAAAAGACACAGGGGGACAAGTGCGATAACTCCCGAATTGATTTTAGGCAGGGTTATGTACCGTAACATACTCAGCTTTATAGCAAGTTCATATTTCGGTCACTGCTATACATGGGGGGAAACGCGGTTACTATTTTCGAATAACACACATAAGTGTGTGGAGCACGAGGTCCAGTGGAAGAGCACAGAACCCATGGTCGGAGGGTCGTGGGTTCGATTACCCCGACGTGTGGTGTCCTTGAGCAATACACCTTTTCCGCATACGCTTAGTCCTGGTTCTATCCAGGACGATTTTGACCGTTATTTGTATAAGTTATTAGAACTTGTTTCGTAACTGAAGTAACATAAATAAGTTTAAACTAACAGTGTATATTGTTCCACTACATCTACTTTACTTTCTCCAAGAATCCATCCACGCGTGTTCAATTTATATTTTTTGCGCGATTCATTAGATACAGTAATCGAACATTGGGAAGCATTGTAAAATAAATAATGATGTTTGATACCATACTTGTAGTAGATACCAGTTATGTGACTTAACCCTGTTTTAGATAAATATATTAAAACCATGCCATCAGCTGATGAGGGAATGGAGCGGTTAATATTGTATATGTACGAGGGTTGTTCGACAAGTTCGTGGTCTTTTTTAATAGAGACAGACTTTCGGAATAAAAATAAAACAATTATATATCTCGTGAAAGTGTATTCAATTCTCTCTTATATACAAAAACTATAGTTTGATACATAAAACAGTTAAAAGTCTGCATTAAATCGTCTACAGTCAGTAACGGCAGAGATCATAACGACGTAATGTACAACGTTGCGCATTTTATAGAAAGGAAACGTCTCTCATTCTTTCTCGAGGTATTCCCCTTTTATCCGTTTGCATGGTTATAAAGTGTAACCCATTTGTTAAATGTAACTGCATACCATGACTGCTTAAATGATGAGATAATACGCTGGGTTTCTACCTTAAGTTCTTATATGAATTCAAACTTTCTACCTCTAAGGTTCTTTTTAATCTCGGAAAATAATCTAAAGTCCATTGGACCTAGCTCTAAGCTATATGGCGGATAATTAAGCAGTTCAACCCAAAGTAGGTCAATTTATAGATCTTGCCTTGTGTGATGGGGCGTTGTCTTGATGAAAGATAACACAATCTAAAGACAGCTCCGGTCGTTTCTTTCTTAGATTTGTATTTAACCATTCTTGAGAAAATTGTGAGACTTGGGCTTGAAAATCCAAATTTCAACCTTAGATACCTAGTTTACCATGGCATTGAATAATCGTGAGAGCTTATTTGACATATATATTAGGTGTTCCTGCATGCTTGCGAATTTTATGATCTCTGCGTTTTCAAAATTCATTTAAGAATGGTTGGTGAATTTCACTCCAGGTAATAAATTATGATGAGAAGTAATGCTGATCTGCATCCAGATAAAAGGAGCCGGGTAACACCATTAAAACATTTATTACTTTCTCTTGCTTTTTATGACGCTTGTTTAATCCAAGGTGTTGGAGATAACACTTTATTTTTGTATAGCGTGAAAGAAAGATTACATGATAATTTCATTCCAAATCTGCATTTTCACCTCCGAAACTCGAGTAGAGCGAATACGTACCGATTTATTTTGGATAATTTTGTTTTGAAATTGTATTTATGCGTGCATGGTAAATGTAGATACATAAAGAATTGCAATTTCATTTTTTTTTGTTTATATAATCTGATAAGAAAAGCATATATAAAACTATTACTGGAACATGTATGTTAAAAGTTTTAGTACTCTGGTTTAATGGTTAGTAACACGCCATTATAAAATGTAAATATAGTCTGATTTAATGGCCAGTAACACACCGTTATAAAATATGCATATAGTCTAGTTTAATGGTCAGTAACACGCAATTATAAAATCTGCATATAGTCTTTAATGGTCAGTAACACGCCATTATAAAATGTGCATATAGTCTGGTTTAATGGTCAGTAACACGTCATTACAATATGTGCATATAGTCTGGTTTAATGGTCAGTAACACGCAATTATAAAATGTAGATATAGTCTGGTTTAATGGTCAGTAACACGCAATTATAAAATGTGCATATAGTCTGATTTAATGGTCAGTAACACGCCATTATAAAATATGCATATAGTCTGGTTTAATGGTCAGTAACACGCCATTATAAAATGTAGATATAGTCTGGTTAATGGCCAGTAACGCGCTATTACAAAATGTGCATATAGTCTGGTTTAATATTCAGTAACACGCCATTATAAAATGTGCATATAGTCTGGTTTGATGGTCAGTTACACGCCATTATAAAATGTAGATATTGTCTGGTTTGATGGTCAGTAACACGCAATTATAAAATGTAGATATAGTCTGGTTTGATGGTCAGTAACACGCCATTATGAAATGAACATATAGTCTGGTTTGATGGTCAGTAACACGCCATTATAAAATGAACATAGTATCTGGTTTAATGACCAGAAACAAGCCATTATATAATGTGCATATAGTCTAGTTTAATGGTCAGTCAAACGCCATTATAAAATATGAATATAGTCTGTTTGAATGGCCAGAAACACGCCATTAGAAAATGTACATATAGTCTGGTTTAATGGTCAGTTACACGCCATTATAAAATGTACATATAGTCTGGTTTAATGGCCAGAAATACGCCATTATAAAATGTACACATAGTCTGGTTTAATGGCCAACTACCCGCCATTATAAAATGTACATATAGTCTGGTTTAATGGTCAGTAACACGCCATTATCAAATGTACATGATAGTCTGGTTTAATGGTCAGTAAAACGCCATTTTAAAATGTACATATAGTCTGGTTTAATGGTCAGTAACACGTCATTATAAAATGTGCATAGAGTCTGGTTTAATGGTCAGTTACACGCCATTATAAAATTTGCATATAGTCTGGTTTTACGGCCAGTAACACACCATTATAAAATGTAAATATAGTCTGATTTAATGGTTAGTAACACGCCATTGTAAAATGTGCGTATAGTCTGTATTAATATTAGTAATACGCCATTATCAAATGTATATTATAATCTGGTTTAATGGTCAGTAACATGCCATTATAAAATGTGCATATAGTCTGGATTAATATTAGTAACACGCCATTATAAAATGTGTATATAGTCTGGATTAATATTAGTAACACGCCATTATAAAATGTGCATATAGTCTGGGTTAATATTAGTAATACGCCATTATCAAATGTACATTATAATCTGGTTTAATGGTCAGTAACATGCCATTATAAAATGTGCATATAGTCTGGATTAATATTAGTAACACGCCATTATAAAATGTGCATCTAGTCTGTTTGAAGCGTCAGTGACATGCCATTATAAAATATACATAGAGTCTGGTTCAATGGTCAGTAACACGCCATTATCAAATGTGTTTATAGTCCGGACTAATGGTCAGTTACACGCCATTATAACATGTGTATATAGTCCGGATTAATGGTCAGTTACACGCCATTATAACATGTGTATATAGTCCGGATTAATGGTCAGTAACACGCCATTATAACATGTGTATATAGTTCGGATTAATGGTCACTTACACGCCATTATAACATGTGTATATAGTCCGGATTAATGGTCAGTTACACGCCATTATAACATGTGTATATAGTCCGGATTAATGGTCAGTAACACGCCATTATAACATGTGTATATAGTCCGGATTAATGGTCAGTAACACGCCATTATAACATGTGTATATAGTCCGTATTAATGGTCAGTTACACGCCATTATAACATGTGCATATGATCCGGATTAATGGTCAGAAACACATCATTATAAAATGTGCTTATAGTCTTGATTAATGGCTAGTTACACGCCATTATAAAATATGCTTATATTCAGGATTAATGGCCAGTTACACGCCATAATAAAATATGCATATAGTCTAGTTTTATGGTCAGTAACACGCCATTATAAAATGTACATTATAGTCTGGTTTAATGGCCAGTAACACGCCATTATAAAATGTGCATATAGTCTGGTTTTATGGTCAGTTGCACGCTATTATAAAATGTGCATATAAATTGGTTTTATGGTCAGTTACATGCAAATATAAAATGAGCATATAGCCTGTTTAAAGCGCCAGTTACACGCCGTCATATAATGTACATATAGTCTGGTTTAATGGCCAGTAACACGCCATTATAAAATGTGCATATAGTCTGGGTTAATATTAGTAATACGCCATTATCAAATGTACATTATAGGCATAGTGCCACCATTGCAAAAAGGAAGTGCTTCCGTGGGGTAGTCGCATAATGGCGGTTGTAAATAATCCTCAATTCTTCTTCTTTAAAAATGCATTTTCCTATTTTTAATGCTCATTTTTTTTATTTGAATGGCATTATTGATGTATTTTGAACATTTTGATAGCATTGTCATGTTTGAATTGTGAATTTAGAAAAAAAAAATGATGCTTGGAAATTGGGGTATGAATTCATGATTTCGGAAGTCTACTTTCACTTTGTCACCAGTGTACACACTGAGCAGAAAAAAAATCTCTTATATGACACATGACCCCTACTTTTCTCATCATATTTTGATAGTGCAGAGGTTGACAAACAGTAAAATGTAGGTTTCACTTCTTTCATTTGGGACCCTCTACGAATGACAAGCCTTCAAACTTTTATTATTTACTATAGAATAAAGAACAAAAATCAATGGTGGGGTTACACCTTATAATCTGGTTTAATGGTCAGTAACATACCATTATAAAATGTGCATATAGTCTGGATTAATATTAGTAACACGCCATTATAAAATGTGCATCTAGTCTGTTTGAAGCGTCAGTGACATGCCATTATAAAATATACATAGAGTCTGGTTCAATGGTCAGTAACACGCCATTATCAAATGTGTTTATAGTCCGGATTAATGGTCAGTTACACGCCATTATAACATGTGTATATAGTCCGGATTAATGGTCAGTAACACGCCATTATAACATGTGTATATAGTTCGGATTAATGGTCACTTACACGCCATTATAACATGTGTATATAGTCCGGATTAATGGTCAGTTACACGCCATTATAACATGTGTATATAGTCCGGATTAATGGTCAGTAACACGCCATTATAACATGTGTATATAGTCCGGATTAATGGTCAGTAACACGCCATTATAACATGTGTATATAGTCCGTATTAATGGTCAGTTACATGCCATAATAAAATGCGCATACAGTCTGGTTTAATGGTCAGTTACAAGCAATTTTAAAATATGCATATAGTCTGTTTGAAGCGTCAGTTACACGCCATTATTAAATGACATATAGTCTGTTCACTCACGCAATTATAAAATGTACATTTAGTCTGTTTGAATGGTCGGTAACACGCCATTATAAAATGTACATACAGTCTGTTTGAATGGACGATAACACGTTATTATATAATGTGCAAATAGTCTGTTTGAAGGGTCGGTAACACGCCATTATAAAATGCACATACAGTCTGTTTGAATGGACGATAACACGCCATTATAAAATGTACATACAGTCTGTTTGAATGGACGATAACACGTTATTATATAATGTACATATAGTCTATTTGAAGGGTCGGTAACACGCCATTATAAAATGTACATATGGTCTGTTTTAATGGTCGGTAACACGCTATTATATGATGTGCATATAGTCTTTTTAAAGGTTCAATAAAACGCCATTATAAAATGTAGAAATAGCTTTATTTAATGGACGATAACACGCCATTATAAAATGTTCATATAGTCTGTTTGAAGGTTCAGTAAAACGCCATTATAAAATGTACAAATAGTTTTATTTAATGGGCAGTAACACGGCATTATAAAATGTAGATATAACCTGGATTAATGGTCAGTTACACGCCCTTATAAAATGTACGTATAACCTGGTTTAATGGTCAGTAAAACGTCATTATAAAATGTAGGTATAACCTGGTTTAATGGTCAGTAACACGCCATTATAAAATGTACGTATAACTTGGTTTAATGGTCAGTAACACGCCATTATAAAATGTACGTATAGTCTGGTTTAATGGTCAGTAACACGCCATTATAAAATGTACGTATAACCTGGTTTAATGGTCAGTAAAACGCCATTATAAAATGTAGATATAACCTGGTTTAATGGTCAGTAACACGCCATTATAAAATGTACGTATAACCTGGTTTAATGGTCAGTAAAACGCCATTATAAAATGTAGATATAACCTGGTTTAATGGTCAGTAACACGCCATTATAAAATGTACGTATAACCTGGTTTAATGGTCAGTAACACGCCCTTATAAAATGTAGATATAACCTGGTTTAATGGTCAGTAACACGCCCTGATACAATGTAGATATAACCTGATTTAATGGCCAGTAACACGCCATTATAAAATGTACATATAACCTGGTTTAATGGTCAGTAACACACCATTTAAAATGTGTATATATAACCTGGTTTAATGGTCAGTAACACGCCATTATAAAATGTATACGTAGTGTGCTTGAAGGATCACTATTAAGCCATTATGAAATGTTCTTATAAGCTGGTTTATTGCTCACAATAACAAGTCGTTATGAAATGTACTTATATGATGGTTTATTGGTATGTTTATTCAGGTGTCTGTCTGTCTGTCTGTCTGTCTGTCTGTCTGTCTGTCTGTCTGTCTGTCTGTCTGTCTGTCTGTCTGTCTGTCTATCTGTCTGTCTGTCTGTCTGTCTGTCTGTCTGTCTGTCTGTCTGTCTGTCTCCCTCTCCGTATCCATCTCTCTCTCTCTATCTCTCTATCTCTCTCTCTCTCTCTCTCTCTCTTGTGTTAATTTATTTAAATAAAAATATAGAATTGATGTATTTAATCTACCGAGATTACGGGTAGTAAAATTGTGGTATTTGTGTGTTTAATCTAAGATTATGGATTGCTGATAATATCACTATAGAATTATCAAGAACAATAGTGTTACTAGCCACTACACCATTTATTGTCTGAGCCAATCGTTGTCACGTTCTTATACAATAGTTAGACGTCTCTATCTGAGCGAGTCAATATTTACCAGCTAGGCACTCGTACACTTCACACTGCGGAGGACGCCTGCCATTCAGTGCATGATACTTTCGATGTGTTTTTATACTAAAATTGGCAGCGCTTCCTCATCAGCTTCTCGTGTTGAGAAGCTTGTAATTCTGTGTACATCATAAGTAAAAGACGGCGCTGAATACGCGTTTGGAATATTACATTTACATTAATACCTGTGCCGAAATCAATATTTATTTTTTTATTTAAAAGATGCGCGTGACGTTTCAACGGACCTTTTCTATTAACTTTGATCAGATCACACATCCTATCGTACAGCACTGTGGTCTCACGTTGGGAAACGCGATCCTTGTAAACGATAGTTGTATCTCGCGTCAATAGCCTTACTTTCTATGCTTGTATTATGTTATTTCACTAGACTGTGTGAGTGTAGTTTAGATAGGAGAGAAAATTATACCCATGTCATTTTATTACACGGTCGAGCTATTGAAAGTGTCGGGTCTTACGCTTAGCTAAATAGTAAAATATGTGTCATCTCAGACAACTCCGTCCATTGTGAAAATTTGTGTTAAGTATTTGTGTTAATAATAACAACGAAAAGGATTAGGATAATCCGCAATAGTGTGTCAGTGGAACCAGACGGCATTGATAACGCGGTAAAGTGATAGTCAGTATATATTGAAGAGTGCATCCGGAGTATACATACACGTATAGGTGGTTTACAGTGTGACAGTTTAAGGAAGTTAAAAAAACATCCAGTAGAGAAGTTTTTTAAAGTTCAGACATGGAACCGAGAACTTGGTGGTATTTTGTGTTTCACTTATTCACTTGTGTGTATTGTGAGAGACGAGCAACAGTTGGACCTATAGAAGGTGCTCCGAAACATGGATATTTCCCTCACAAAACGTCAAATGACATATACATGGACCCCTGTAAAGCGTGTAAGTAAATATTTGGTTTAACTTATTTATTTATTCAAATTTACATGCATACACATTACATACATTACACACATACACATCAGTTTAAAGTATGAATATTGATTATAACGGCAGACATAAGTAAATATTTGGTTTCAACTTATTTATTTATTAAAATTTACATACATACAAATCAGTCTAACGTATAAGACTAGATTAGAACAGAAGTAGTACGTAAATATTTAATAAGCCTTTTATGTATAGAATTACATGTTGGCTAGAATTATTTTAAAAATCAACAGTATTAATGTACAATGATGTCAGCTAATTTCAGATTATGCAAATCCAAACGTACATACGTATTCGTATTTGCGATAATACAAATATACATATTAACTGATAAAAAAATCCGATTTACGATCGGTTAAAGTGCCAAGTTAGGGTGCAGTATCCATCAGTAACGTCCCGCATCATTAGGAGTCTATCAGCGCTAAACTGGATGAACTGTTCGACAGAACACAGACCTGCGGTACTAGATATATAATGTGATATTAATTATACGTGTGATGCTGTAACACGTGCTACCAAATTTTAACAACTCCTGAAATATGTATGGCTCTGATAAAGTAAAGTCATGCTGGCAGCATTTCCAATTCTCAACTACAGACGTATGAGCTCTATTACAGGTTGCTATCATAAAATAAGAGTTGAATACACATGGACTCGTAGTCGTTAACTATTGAGCATAACATACAACAGAAATATATGCATTGCTACATGTCAGCGACGTCTGTTAAAATATACAGTTTTATTCTTCTATGTGTCAACACTTTTGAAGTGGACACTGTCATGATCGGACCGGACCAAATGACATTAAACACAATAGAAGTTAATGTTTTATTTTTTAAAAGTAACAACATCTTAATATCGTAGTTACGGAAGTAAGATTTGTTTCAGCATTTTTGTCAAAGATAATGCCATTTTGATATATCAAAGTACTTCACGGTTGTTCATTTCAGCTTGAAAATGTTTCTGACATCAAAGTTGACATGATAACGAAGTTATACACATTAGAACCATTTAATTTTGAATGTGTTACTAACATCACATTGCACTTAATTTTGGAGAACGTTATTATTGTCATTTATTTTTATTTTGTTACAGACATGAATGTGCACATAATAACGAAGTATTTAACGGTACTCAATATTTACCTTTAAATCGAAATTGTAACAGACATGAACGTGCACATAATAACGAAGTATTTAACGGTAATCCATCATTACCTTTAAATCTAAATTGTTACAGACATGAACGTGCACATAATAACGAAGTATTTAACGGTAATCCATCATTACCTTTAAATCGAAATTGTTACAGACATGAACGTGCACATAGTAACGAAGTATTTAACGGTAATCCATCATTACCTTTAAATCGAAATTGTTACAGACATGAACGTGCACATAATAACGAAGTATTTTACGGTAATCCATCATTACCTTTAAATCGAAATTGTTACAGACATGAACGTGCACATAGTAACGAAGTATTTAACGGTAATCCATCATTACCTTTAAATCGAAATTGTTACAGACATGGACGTGCATATAATAACGAAGTATTTAACGGTAATCCATCATTACCTTTAAATCTAAATTGTTACAGACATGAACGTGCACATAATAACGAAGTATTTAACGGTACTCAATATTTACCTTTAAATCGAAATTGTTACAGACATGAACGTGCACATAATAACGAAGTATTTAACGGTAATCCATCATTACCTTTAAATCGAAATTGTTACAGACATGAACGTGCACATAATAACGAAGTATTTAACGGTAATCCATCATTACCTTTAAATCGAAATTGTAACAGACATGAACGTGCACATAGTAACGAAGTATTTAACGGTAATCCATCATTACCTTTAAATCGAAATTGTAACAGACATGAACGTGAACATAATAACGATGTATTTAACGGTAATCCATCATTACCTTTAAATCGAAATTGTTACAGACATGAACGTGCACATAATAACGAAGTATTTAACGGTAATCCATCATTACCTTTAAATCGAAATTGTAACAGACATGAACGTGCACATAGTAACGAAGTATTTAACGGTAATCCATCATTACCTTTAAATCGAAATTGTAACAGACATGAACGTGCACATAATAACGAAGTATTTAACGGTACTCAATATTTACCTTTAAATCGAAATTGTTACAGACATGAACGTGCACATAGTAACGAAGTATTTAACGGTAATCCATCATTACCTTTAAATCGAAATTGTAACAGACATGAACGTGAACATAATAACGAAGTATTTAACGGTACTCAATATTTACCTTTAAATCGAAATTGTTACAGACATGAACGTGCACATAATAACGAAGTATTTAACGGTACTCAATATTTACCTTTAAATCGAAATTGTTACAGACATGAACGTGCACATAGTAACGAAGTATTTAACGGTAATCCATCATTACCTTTAAATCTAAATTGTTACAGACATGGACGTGCACATAATAACGAAGTATTTAACGGTAATCCATCTTTCCCTTTAAATCTAAATTGTTACAGACATGAACGTGCACATAATAACGAAGTATTTAACGGTAATCCATCTTTCCCTTTAAATAGAAATTGTTACAGACATGAACGTGCACATAATAACGAAGTATTTAACGGTAATCCATCTTTCCCTTTAAATAGAAATTGTTACAGACATGAACGTGAACATAATAACAACAAAAAAATAACTGTAGTTCAACTTTATCTAGAAATTGAAATATTTACTGTCATCACAGTTTTTAGCTCTTCTGACCAATGGCCAGAAGCGCTTCTTATGCGATGGCGCGTTGTCCGTCGTCTGCCGTCCGTCGTCTGTCGTCCGTTAGCAGTACTTTCTCTGGAACTTCTAGGCCAATTAAATTCAAACTTCACATGGATGTTTCTATTGCATAGGAAGCTATACAGAAGATTTATTTTCGATCTGAAATTCAAGATGGCCGCCATTACTAAAAATAGTCTAAAACTTAAAATATTTTCTTCCCATGAACCGTCCAACAGATTTTAAAAATGACTTCGTCCCGAGGGTTTCAATAGGGGATACATGTCATTATAATAAACATTTTTTTTCTTAAAAAAAAAAAAGAACTAATTTTTCCTTAATTATTACAGACGCATTGATTGGTCAAGGAGGTTCAGATTCGTAAAAAATGACTTGGTTCCACTGTCTTACGGGGTCAGGAGGGACCACAAAAGGGTAACAATTGGGAATTACAAAAGTCATTTTCTTAAGAACCGTTCTGTCATATTTGTTCTTATTTGGCATAAATTATCCCTATGTGTTGAATGAAGATAAGAATTAAGGGGCTGATATTTATAGGGCCCTGTAAGGGGACTTAGAACTTACATAGGGATACTATGGGAAAACTGAACATTCTCATTTTTTCATCCATTTGGGCAAAACTATTATTCAATTTTAGTTCTGAAGCATCATCTAGTCATAAGAAATAAGATATGGTTAAATAAGGAGAATTGACTTTGTATAAGGGACCAGGGTGGGTAAAAAAGGGTTAAAGTAGAAATTTTTCAAAAATCTTTTTACCAACCGGTCAGTCAAATTTGTTCATACTTGATATAGATTATCCCAATGAGTATGCGTTTAACGTTTGTACAAATCAACAGGCTTCTATTGATAGGGGCCCTGTAAAAGGACTTTGAGTTTTATAAAGGAATATATGGGAAAACGGAAAAAAACCTTTTTTTTCATCAATTTATGTATTTTTTATTCAGTTTCAGTTCTAAAGCACCTTTTAGTCATAACAAATAAGATTTTGTCCAATAGAAGGATTTTTATAAAATTCTTATTCACAACAACTGGTCAGTCAGACTTGTTCATACTTGATATAAATTATCCCTATGAGTAATAGTTCTAAGTTTGTACACATCAAGAGGCGCTGGGATGTATAGAGATCCTGTAACGGAACTTTGAGTTTTACATTGAAATACTATGGGAATGTAGAAAATTCAATTTACGGGCGAGCTTGGGATCGAACCCACATCCTCTGACGTGAGCGGCCAACAATATATCCACTACACTACTGCCCTCTTGATCATGAACAGTGTTTATTTCTAAATTGTTCCTGATATCACGTAGTCT
The DNA here is from genome assembly GCA_029582155.1 of Panopea generosa. NCBI lineage: Eukaryota > Metazoa > Mollusca > Bivalvia > Adapedonta > Hiatellidae > Panopea > Panopea generosa. The sequence goes on along the minus strand of CM055895.1, from coordinate 13,413,856 downwards.
GTAGACCCAGCTCTCCCGATTGAATCCGTTAAATAGCAATGTAGGGAATGGCACACTTGAGCACTTTGATTGGTCAGTTGCTTCGACTGAAATATTGAATGACGTCACACTTTAGTATGCGTTCAATTGCTATGAAGTGTGGGACAGGCATAGAAATCCTTGCTTTTTTATTAGGGGTTAATAGACCTGATTCGGGAGATATCAGTTTCTGGGATAGACTATGAAATCACGCCAAATCAAATAAAGAGAAACTAGCAAAAGTATTTTAAATGGGGAAAAATAACCTTTAAATATGGTTTTGCCAGTTCTTCGATTGTCTTCAAATACTTTATCTATTAATTGTCTTCTCTCATGATCTCATTAATGCATATATTTTTGTTATTTGAATGACATGTCTACCATTACCCTGGAAACTAAAACGTTATATATTTCACCAAAAGACAAAGGTAATCGTTTGTATGAAGACGATTTGCCATCATCTTATTATTTTAATGGTGAAGAAATTCATTGCAATAAAAGTGAGAGTTTACTTGGTGAAACATTTGATAATACTCTTTCTTGGAAGAATATGTTGATATTATCATCTGAAATGCAATTCATTCTAGCTCTTTATCTGGCATTGAAATCATTATTTCAGTTCCCATGGAAAAATGTTTTTCAATGCCAATATTTTACTCCATATTGTTGTGTTATTTGGGAAACATTTAATCAATCTTTCGAAACTAAACTTGTAAGATTTCCAAAAAAGAAGAGAAAAAAGAACTTACCTAAATGTACTCATCCACAATACAGGAAGATATATGAAAACGCACCCAATTTAGCTTGCGTGTATATATACATACAATGCAGAAATTATTGTCTGTTGGTATCATTGGTTGTTTACTTATGATGTTACTAAATAATTTGGTACCTTCTGCATTGGTGTCATTTTTTTCATTTCTAAATAAATCCCCCATAAACCCAGTGTTGCGTTTTCATATTTCTCTTTTTGATGGTTTTCATATTCATTAAGTTTACGTATATACTCCCCGACAAAAGTCATATATAATTTAGAAGCTCCTGTATATCTTCGGGGTCATCAAAAAATTTCCCAAATTCATATTTGCAATGGACTAATTCATAACTTAAAGAGTCTAAAACTTAATATGATAATTAGTGCATAACGTATTTTTGATAACTTACCACTGTAAGTAATATACATGTATGTATTGTTTAGTCGACCCCAGAACCTGATATCTCCCACGTCAGGTCTATTAACCCCTGTTAAAAAAATCCAGGGAATTCCATGCCTGTCCCATAATTCATAGCAAATGAACGATTACTAAACTATGACGTCATTTGAACTTTCCCTGAAGCAACTGACCAATCAACGTACTCAAATGTACTGCTATTAAACGGCCCAATCGGAAAGCAGGGTCCGTTCTATAGATTAATGCATTGTTTTAAAGTACAGCATTGTTTAAAAGTACATTTATGATTCATATAAGTGCACCAGAAATGGATGAATATTTCAAATCATAATTTTTTGTTTTGTGAGTCTGATTTATTTAGCGCTCTGGTGAAAGTGGGGTATATGCGTTTGGGAACCTTATGACAGATGGATTTGTTCAAACTAGCTGTCTCGTTAAATGAAAAACGAAACTATATTGTAGCGCTGCGACTATATTACTTTTTTGTACCGTCTATCAAACAGTAGATTTTTTTATTACGTGTGAAATGCGTTTTGGTGTAAATTATATTCAGAAGTGTTTGCAATTTCGGGCCACCGTATATTTTATACATAATAAATGAACATTATATTGGCCTGTGTTAGCTCGAACTAATAGTTTGTATCATCTAATGCCAAAAGCATCGTCTTTCACATTAACTAATAACCGAGTTACTTTGATCATTTGGGAGTATACTCGTGAAATCTCAGTGTTCAACGCCCGAAAGTAAATGAGCAATGTTTGTTTAAATTTGAGATAGTGTTTAGAGTGGCTTTCAATAATTTTCAGCTATATCACGACGGTATCTTCTTAAGACTGTATTTTGACCGCAGCCACACTGTAGTATCATGCCACAGACACATGGTATGATACCCCACCCAGTCACATTATACCGACACCCAGCTGTCCAGACCTAGAACTATTCTCTAAATGCTGAGTGCCAACAAATATCTCATATAACTATACTTCTCAAATATAGTAAGTAGTTAGTGTTATTTGTAATCAAGTGAAATGGCTGATCGTAAGGTTTCATTTTGTTCATAAAATTGTGTGATTTGAAAATAATATATTTAATGAAATAGAAATATTTAGTAAAAGTAAACACGGCAATTTTAAAATTTACTAGTATTCACTTTTCTCTGCTTCTGAAAATTATGTGTGAGGGCATCGTATTTGGTACATTTGTAAACTAAGCGTGACAAAACATGTGTAGAATATTTTAGTTTCATCAGGTGTGGTAAAAACATTCAAGAAAAAATACAATATGCATATTTAAAGTTTTTACGCACATTTTCGAAACTATTAAGGCCACTGATTTTATAAAAGAAACCTGGAATTTCATATTGTACTATTTTGAGATTCATATTTCCATATGTATATATGGGCGTCTGACCATCAACCTAGGGGTCTCGAGTTCGAATCCCAGCCCAGCCACAGTCTCCGTGATGCTTGATATACAATATTGTGTCTCATCAGCATTTGTCTTTCACCTCTGATTCAAGTGGGAAAGTTATATCAGATACTTGCGGAGATCGGCGTGTTCGAGTACTGACTGACCTTCCGTGATTCTAGAAAAGAGTGGCTTAGTTACGGTAGCCCTCGATGGCATAAAAATGATGCCAAACATCCAATCAATCAATAATCAATCAATTTTGCGATAGAATACAAAACTTTCCAATTCGCATGCCTTTACTTCAAGTATATAGGGGTACAGGTATAACATTCGCTTTTACATGTAAAAACACAGAAACTGTTTTCCGGCAGTTTGCACCTGACGGTTCAGTGAGTTTTTGTGGATTAAGATAACTACTGCGTTATAAACCTGGGTCTACTGCCAAAATTAACAGACATTATAATGTCTGCCTCTCAGCATGTTTCAGTCCGCTTGAAATAGAAATGTGTATATCTCATTGTTTGTTCCATACATATTTTATTTCTACCAGCACTCTTCAGCTACTGCACCCCGTGCTATAATGATTTTTTATTTGTTTTTTGCTCATGAAACTAATTTGTAATATAAACACATGTGTTGTAAGTTTTCGAGTAAACTGATAATTACCACCGAAATTAAAACTGTTATCTATCCCCAGTAAGTTCATCTTGTTTTCTATCCGCAGAAATTTAATCTTATTTTTTATCTTCAGTAAGTTAATATTGTTTTCTATCCCCAAATAAGTTATTTTTGTTTTCAGTCCCTAGTATGTAAATATTGTCTGCTATCCCCAGTAAGTTATTTTTATTTTCTATCCCTGGTAAGTTAATATTGTTTTCTATCACCAATAAACTATTTTTAATCCCCAGTAAGTTAATATTGTTTTCTATCCCCAATAAGTTATTTCAATTTTCTATCCCCAGTAAGTTTATATTGTTTTCTATCCCCAAAGATTATTTTAAGGTTTTTTCTATCCCCAGTTAGCTAATATTGTTTTCTATCCCCAACAATTTAGTTTTGCTTTCTATCCCCAATAAGTTATTTTTGTTTTCTATCCCAAATTACTTATTTTGGTTTCCATCCCAAGTAAGTTAATATTGTTTTTCATCTCTTATGATCGAATTATTTTTGTTTTCTATCCCAATAAGTTATTTTCTATCCCCAATAAGTTATTTTCTATCCCCAATAAGTTATTTTCGTTTTTCTATCCCCAATAAGCTTTATCCCTTGACCTAAAATACAGAACATTGATATTTTCCAGATTGCACAATTATTTTGATTTTTTCCTTATTCCATGTCGGGGCCCGATTATCTTAGTCGGTAGCGCGTCTAACTATCAGTCCAGGGATCGTGAGATCGTAGCCCAGCCTTGTCACAGTCTCCGTGATATACGACATTGCGTCTCTTTGTCAGTTTTTACTCACCGCTGATTCAAATGGAAAATATATCAGTAACTTTTTGAGACTGGTATTCTCGAGTACTGGTTAATCTTCCAGGGTCCCAGGAAAGAGTGGTCTGTTAGCACTAAATGGCACCCCCACCCTAAATATTAAAAAACAATCACAATTCATTATTCCCTTCCTACTTTCAATATATCTGATTTTAAACAATAGCAAGATCAGTTATCGACTCCTTGGCACGTATCTTACCCAGGAAATGGATCCCAATCTTGGAGAAATCTGCGTTTTCACGGAACCTTATAGTTCTGTTATAGCGCAATTAAATCTAATGGAAACGACGTGGGTGTATAAACGATATCTAAATATGCTATATTACTTAATACAAGTTCAATTGGTTCTCTACCGCATGATAAACAACTCCTATTTTCGAAAGAAAACAACTTGAAATATAATAAACAAATTCTTTCACTTTGGTCGTTAGTTGTATTGTAAATATAATACTAAATCTTGACAGAAGAACGTTATTTTTTTATTTGTCTGCCTGGAATACCAGGGAGATCACTATTGCTTCGAAGAGCAAGATCACCCCCACTCCCTCACCCCGCTGCCATCTGTAAAAGATAACGGTCTCCTGTATTCCCTGTCGGTGATCTGCATCGTCACCCGACCGGTCTCCCGCATTCTTTGTGCCTTCCTACACCACTTCCCCAAATTATTAAATATATTACCGAAAATGATGTTGGAAAAAAAAACGCACACACCCAAAACATACATTAATTTTTTTTAACTATTTCGATAGCGTGTAAAGTAAAATAACATAGATTTAATAGTAAAACCAGAAATACAACTTTCCAATTTTTTGGAAACATGAAAAGACAGTATTTCCTTCTTGTGCAATTAATGCACTTTACAAACATCGGCAGATATAAATATCGTGTAAACTGCTGCACCGTGATACTAGCACTGTTGCTTCGATGTTTGAGCGCGGCACGGTGTGCAGTTTGCAATGATGGGAACTGAGATACAAAAAATCTTAACAGCAGGAGGCTCTCTTATCTTTCTTTCTGTCAGATAGCATTATAGTAATTTTAAGTTGAGTAAAACACATTGTTTGATGTTTCACCTCCTATTGCTATGCTTTGTAAAATCGGACGCTGTTTGCTCCCACTTGCGAGCATTATTGACACAGAAATATATTTTTTCCCCCGTCAAATTAGAGAGTTAAATGGACATGTCTGTTATTGGTAAATTGCGATAGAATTTAGGATGAAGTCCATTGTGTTACCACTAGGTGGAGCTTACGCACTGACCCAACGCATGCATTCTGGGATTTATTGTTATTAGAACAGAACAGAACAGAACAGAACAGAACATATATTTTATTTGAATTAGAAATATTTTATGTAGAACCTTTTCTGCAACATTATCAGGACTGCCGCTATGGAGTTTTCATCCTCCGAAACAGCGTTCAAATACCCAATCTACATCCATTATGAATCCATTAAATACTGCCGTCTCCTGCATGCTACCTGCAATGGTGAGCATTATTTCAAGTACGAAAATGGTTAAGGTCAATGTCTATATGTTTGTTTGATAAAATCTATTAACTTTATACTATTTAGAAATACATGTCTTTATTCAAATTATTTACCTGAAGTTTATTAATATTGATTATACGGAAATATGAAACATTTTTATATAAATAGTCCACGCCTTCTTACCTCCCGCGCTATAAAAACTAACCAAAACCGGTTAGTGATGTGTCTAAACAATCGTACATACTCGGCAAATTCCGTCATCTTCGGTATTACGTAGTAATAGCCAAGGTGTTCCGAGTAGTGTCTAAGCTCACAGATCAATCGGAGCTAGTGACGTAATCTGGAGGGAACAAAGCCAGCTCCCTTCTCTTGGGTTCAGGTGTAACCCCACCATTGATTTTTGTTCTTTATTCTATAGTAAATAATAAAAGTTTGAAGGCTTGTCATTCATAGAGGGTCCCAAATGAAAGAAGTGAAACCTACATTTTACTGTTTGTCAACCTCTGCACTATCAAAATATGATGAGAAAAGTAGGGGTCATGTGTCATATAAGAGATTTTTTTTCTGCTCAGTGTGTACACTGGTGACAAAGTGAAAGTAGACTTCCGATATCATGAATTCATACCCCAATTTCCAAGCATCATTTTTTTTTTCTAAATTCACAATTCAAACATGACAATGCTATCAAAATGTTGAAAATACATCAATAATGCCATTCAAATAAAAAAATGAGCATTAAAAATAGGAAAATGCATTTTTAAAGAAGAAGAATTGAGGATTATTTACAACCGCCATTATGCGACTACCCCACGGAAGCACTTCCTTTTTGCAATGGTGGCACTATGCCTTCATCACATACAGTGAGATAAGAGTACGCTTATTGGTCACTGGCTTCAGCTGAAGTTAAATGATGTCACAGTTTGGTGAGCTCTCCAAAAATCTATGAATTATGGGACAGGTATGGAATTTCCCGATTTTCCATTAGGGTTTAATAGCCCTGATTTAGGAGCTGACTGGTACTGGGATTGACTTGTTCTGGGATTGACTGGGTTACACGCTGATATACTACACAGTTTATATGTACTGTACTTTAAATAGTGTTGTTCCTTATTGCTATTTTATATAATTCTTCGATGACATGATGCATATTTTCCCGATATCTGGTGTCCTATAAAATGCATACCAATTTTACATAAAGTCAAGGTGCAGCTCTAGATACACTGTCACTGCTGTAGACACGCCAATAAATATTAAACTTCGAATGAATAATAGAACTGACACAGTAAATGGCTGGCGTGATGATCAGATCGGATTATTGAACTTAATCGACAGCTGGTTGGTTATTTGACTATTATTGATGCTGCTAATTATCTTTATTTTTAAAAAAAAAAAAAAAAAATGTTCTGTTTATCGATTAACAAAATTGATAGATTATCAGTAATTGTCTGCACCATTTCAACTTTGCTATATATTGCTACCAAAGCCCGTTAACCCTTTACTCCATAGATACGCGTTTCCCCGCACCAATCACAATGGCATTTGAAAACAGTGCAGGAAGAGTTCAGATTGCTCGAGCAATCTGAACACTTCCTGCACTGTTTTCCACTCTGTCAGTTAATATAAACATAATTCACACAATAATTCATAAGCCTTCTATATTAGGTGTCCGAAGGCGTCTATATAAAGTAAAGGGTTAACAACTTCTCTGTCTTATTCTGTACAAATCTGTACTGTATTATAATCATCAAAATATGAATAATATGCCCCATTTCATAAATAATTAATGTTTAACGGCAGGGCAGGGCAGGGCAGGGCAAATTATTAAAGCATGAACGTAAATGGTGTAAGTAATACATAGTTGTAGAAGATATTGATAAAACTTCTCATGTGTGAAGCAGCAGCTGCCAAACGAATATAAATTGGGTTTGTCTTGATTGGATACTTGCCTTGAGTTGCATCTGTTAAACTTATTAAGTTATCGTTATGTAATAATCACAAGTAACCGACCTCCCCCCCCCCCCCCCTTCACTATCTACAGAACCCAGACAAAATATATGTTAAAGTAAAATGATGGTAGTTTTCCTTTTATAGTTGTGTTCATGCTGTCATAAATACTGTAGACGTATTTGTTTAGAACTGAACTAAGTGTAAATTTATTTTACTTTTTTTACGTGCATTTAGCATTTAATTGTTTATTTATATTCCAGCTTCATCAAATGTGCAAAATGAAATACAAAGAACAACAATGAACGTACTATGCTATTCTAATGAGAATCATGTTAAATAGAACACTGACCTTGACCTATTTAATGCGATTAAACAAAAAATGTTACGCTAATTCTCATGAACAATATTTAGATTTATTTTGTGTTACAGTTAAGTAGTATAACAATTAAATCATAAAAATGTAAATTTCTTCTTGTGTATATACGCTAGTACTTTTATTTTCAATGTTATTTTTTAAAAATACACTAGATTTTTAAAATTGACATACTGGATATGGATGGTTACAAAGGTTCTCTGATTTTTCAAAAAAATCATATTTTCATATATAAGTATTTTACCGACGATTACAGTGCCATGCTGTTACACTTTGCAGCATATTGATTGTAATGGAAGACGAGCGTCTGCACCCGCTTGTGGTGCTCTTGTTTTACACATAAATCTTATGATTATATACACTGTATATAACCTTATTTTATTGTAAAGTATAATTTGCTATCTTCTTTAGTAAACTTTGGTCCCATTTACAATGTCATGTGACTGATTCGTTTACATAATTTAAGACTAAATTTATAGTATTCACTAGAAATGTCATATATGGTTTTTGACCAATGAAAGTTTTTGAAAGTGACTTCAATCAAATTAAAAAAAGTATTGGAATTTTTTCTCGACTAAATTTGATTAAAAATTGTTATTTAGTTTAAAAGAAAAGTTCACTTAATGTAAAATTGCGTGATAAACTCTTGGATTTTCTGTTATTTCGATCTGAACAGGCTGAAAGAAGCTCATTTGTACTCGCCCCTTTCGCCGTTTGTGAAACAGAACATTGCTTTTTTGTCGGAAGTTTACGCTGTTATATAACAGCGTGTTTATTGTTTTACATAAGTTCTAATAAACCAGTCTTCCCATTAAACCAGAAAAACGCATATCAAGATTTATAATGATGAAAAACATTCTTAATATGAAATTTTCTGCAGCACCTGTTCCATTTATTGCATTTCTTTGTTGTTGTGAAAGTTGCACTTAACGCTGATTGGGAATATATATATAACAGGGGTCGTCTCAAAAGTTTCGTGTTAAAACTGCTGTTCTTTGTTCGTTTCTGATTCTTTTAATCTATTAACCACATGCTCTTGGCAATATAAGTAATAAACTTCATATATGTTTCGAACGGCACGTAACAAAACAAATACTTTATAGAAAACTCAATATTATTATTCAGGAGAAAAAGGCACAACTCTAATAATTAAACTACCGTAACAACGACTTTCAGGACCGGCTGTCCTTTGATTTTCTTCTGTTTTGTTTTGTTTTTAATCTCGACCTTGGCATTGTTCCCAAACACCACATCTGTTCATTTGCAGTTCATACTCATGGTAAACAAAAATTAATGGTTAATTAAATAGGCATTTAACCCTCAATTTAATGTCGTAAAGAAACATTAGCAGTAGAAATATATATCCTACAAATGTCTAACTAAATGAATCCGAATGGCTTGGTATATCAAATTCACCAAATCGTAACACAATCGATGTTTCAGTCGGAGTGGTAAACTTGAAACGAAATCCCGATATCAAAAATAGACAACACTTAAATACTGCTTGACGACCTTCACATCGTCAATCGGACACTCTCTAAGGTGAAACAAACTTTACAACTTGAAATCCTGTACGACAAATCAAATTGAAAAAATAAAAATAAAAATAAAATCGGGTCACCCATTTAATACGTCACAAAATATGAAACAATTCTAAGCGGGAAATCTATTTTAGTCTAACCTAGGCGCGTAGCCCAAGTTAGGAAACCCCTTTTTAATGTATTATTTTTGCATGTTTAAATATATATAAATTTAGCAATACGAGGTCAATGAGTATATATAGATATGCTGAAAATCCTGATATAATCCCAAAGATGCCTGGGACACAATGTCAACAATTGAACAGAAACAGTCAGATCAGTAACAGTGTAACGGAACGGTTCGAACGTTTCAAATTGCGCACACGCTACATGATTCATCTAAAATATAATTGGTCTATTCCACAGACTTATTTGAACATTGTTTCACTATGCCGATGCCAGAAAAACGCAATATATACTACCATATCAAAAACCTACGTTCGTTTAATTTTCCATTCAATTATTGACATGGTGTCCAGTTTTCGTTAAAAACCAGTACCTAATACTAGTAAATAAAGTCCATTTTTAAAATATTGTTGGTGACAATTCACTGTGCATATTCTTAATTTAACCGGCAGGTGTTGTTTACGTATATAATTGAGGCTTTACAATGTATTTTAAAATAAAAAGAGACATGTTCATATATATATATATAATATTAATATACAGTTTTACTTTGACATCATTCGGTCATGTCATTTAATTTCCTAACAGAGCTCCGTTCTGCAAGAACTAATATTCCACACGTGTACCACTTGATCGCCTAAACTCTCAATGTATAAATGTTTCTTGACCTTTGTAATATACTAAATATGGTTACCGCACGACCGGTACAACAAAGTATTGATTAGAATGTTCTCCTCTTGTTTCTTTAAGAGCAGTATGATTTTTCAGTTCAGGAAGTTTCTGTTTGTCTTTTCATCGTCTGCCGGTCGTCTGTCGGTTGTCAAAGCACTTTCGCTGAGGCTCCGTGGTTAGTTGTAAATCCGTCGGTTGTCTGCCGGCCGTCAAAGCACTTTCAGAGCTCCCTTGGTTAGTTTTGAGTCAGCCGGTCGTAAGTCGGCCGTCAAAGCACTTTTGCTGAGGCTCCTTGGTTAGTTGTTAGTCTGTCGGTCGTTTGTCGTTTGTCAAAGCACTTTCGCTGATGTTCCGTGGTTAGTTGTAAATATGTCGGTCGTCTGTCGGCCGTTAAAGCACTTTCATTTAGGCCCCTTTGTTAGTTTTAAGTCAGCCGGTCGTAAGTCGGCCGTCAAAGCACTTTTGCTGAGGCTCCTTGGTTAGATGTTAGTCTGTCGGTCGTCTGCAAGTTGTCAAAAGCACTTTCGCTGGGGCTCCTTAGTTAGCTGTAAATCTGTCGGTCGTCTGTCGGCCGTCCAAGCTATTTCATTGAGGCCCCTTGGTTAGTTTTAAATCAGCCGGTCGTAAGTCGGCCGTCAAAGCACTTTCGCTGAGGCTCCTTGGTTAGTTGTAAATCTGTCGGTCGTCTGTCGGCCGTCCAAGCTATTTCATTGAGGCCCCTTGGTTAGTTTTAAGTCAGCCGGTCGTAAGTCAGCCGTCAAAGCACTTTCGCTGAGGCTCCTTGGTTAATTGATAGTCTGTCGGTCGTCTGTATGTTGTCAAAGCACTTTCGCTGATGTTCCGTGGTTAGCTGTAAATCTGTCGGTCGTCTGTCGGCCGTTAAAGCACTTTCATTGAGGCCCCTTGGTTATATTTAAGTCAGCCGGTCGTCTGTCGGTCGTCAAAGCACTTCGCTGCGACTCATTGGTTGGTTAGTCGGTCGTCTGTCGGCCGTCAAAGCACTTCGCTTACACTCTTTGGTTGGTAAGTCGGTCGTCTGTCGGATGTTAAAATCAATTTCGCTGAGGCTTCTTGGTTAGTTATACTTTAACTCTATATTCATATCTATGATTAATATGCGCGACTATTCAGAAGCGGTCTGTTGTCTGTCATCGTCTATTAGCTGCACTTTCCCTGACCCCACCATTGGTCAGTAATACTCAAATTTCATATGTATATCTCTGATTTATATGACACTATACGGGATCCATCGTCTATATGACATCGTATTTATAACATTTCCTGTGATTCAAGCGTTTTTACAGACTGTAAACCATGTTTAATGTAGTGAATATATGCTATATTGAATCACGTGACCATTAACGTAAATCCACCGTATGGTAAATGGCATTGAAGTATTTTATATTCGGGACAGTCTGAGACCTGTCCTATTTCACTTTAAAACATTACGTTTAAAATAAACAATTTATTAATTAATGTCTTTAATATCAATGCCTTAGATTTACACAGAACACTTTTATGTTACCATAAAAAAATAATTTAATAACATCTAATTTTTATGTAATTATGTATTTTCTATATTGATACAGATCTATTACTTTTTCTATAAAACTGTTTACTGCAGACAAGCTTTTCAATTAAGTGCAGTTCTTAGAATCTAAACGTCCCCTCGTCACGGCATCTATCCCTATGGACGTCTCAGTCTAGGGTTGATAACTTAATAGATGATAGTAATGGATGGCTCTTCGTCTCGTATTTATTACGGTAATGCGAAAACGCATGAACAAGCCATCTGTTATAACAGATGATATGATACCAGTCCACGGACAGAAAAGGCGAAATCTATGCTACGAAAGCTCGTGTCATACATATACCCTTTTGTGCAATAACACAACGTAAACATTTCTTCGTGTTTCTTTTCTCCTACTGATAAATGTTTATCCTATACCACGGAGCAACATATACCCCATTGCCAAAATTTCGTCGCTTTATTTCATATATATATATATATATATATATGGCATATTGTCCGATTGGTGCAAAAAGGTACTAATTGCCTTCTTATTTCATACACATTTGGTACCTTATTGCACCAATGGTACAATATCCAGTTGTATTGGTGGAGGAAGACCTCAGAGTGAATCTGAGTAGAACCACCGTCCGTCCGCAAGTAACTGATCTACTTTCTCACATAACTTTTTTTTGAGCGAGCGCGACTCGAGCCAACGTCCTTAGCGGTGAGAGGTGAGTGCTCTTGAGACGGTGCCTTAAAACACTCGGCCACGGGGTACCCGCTGGCGATTTTATACATGTCTTGATTACGGAGAATGACACACCATTACTTTCCCTTATTACTTACCACACATATGAACGGCACTCCCGTTTTGCTTTGTTTTTGTTTAGGGTTCGGTGTTGGCTATTTAGGTTGTATTTGTAAGGGGAATATAAATTATGTTCCGAAAAATAACTTTTGTTTCTTGGATTGAGAGATTTTGAAATCAGGACAATTATCCAACTGCCATTTTGAGAGTTTTTCAGAAATAATTAAAAAAAACAACTCCTATCCTCAGTAATTCCAAATGTTTCATCCGGTCATACATATAACGGCGTAATCTTTAAAATTCTTGAATTGGTGACCAATGACCTTTCTTCTCTTATCAATCTGGTGCTGTTCTACATTGTGGATTAGACCCCAAGGAGAGTTAATGGTTAATGTATGGACCTTTATAACACAAGACTGTTTCACTCTGAGTGACAATCTGAACACCTCGGCCTTTATGCTACGCAATTATACGGAAGATACGGAAATACCCGATGTTTCACGATTGTCTGAGTGATTGATTTGGAGACTCTATGTTTTATTATTTATAACTTCGCCATTCTCTTGAGTATTGTGTGATCTTTACGCTTATGATTCATATTATTGGTTCAGAAGAGCATTGTCTAGAAAAATGTCTGTATCTGCATCAACCTATTCGTTCTTTAGGTGAATTGAGAGGTATCGTAATATTTCATCAAAAAGGTAAAAAAGTATCGTATATATTTAATTTATTCCCCTTCGATTGTGAAACAAGTTATTAGTACTAAGCATATGCGGTAAAATGTCTTGCTCAAGGATATAGTTGTGGGAGGATTGACCCTCGACCCTCCGGTCCAACCATTGATGAAATAACTTTACTTAATCAAAGTACAGGGCAATTATCTTCAAGACCGCAACAGAGCACGTAAGACTGATGTTGTGGTAGTCAACAAAATTTGATAAATCATCCCTTAAAGCACAAAACGCAACAAAAAGAAGAAAATAAGTGCCCATGAATGATAAGGCAACACGCAATACCACCCCCGCTCTCCAGCACCGGCTTGTACAGTATTTTATTTTCAAATAACACTGACTGAGTTCCATAATTCCAAAGAGTCAAAAGTCGGTCTTGATGCGATACTTAGCCAAGGCAATGCCAGTCGGTCTCCGACAGATATTGTACAGATATACAATCTATCAGAACGTGATACACTTCGTATAGTTCACGAGATCGAACATTTCAGACTGTACTTCTTTGGTAAGCCATTTATACTGATTACTGATTGTAAGCCACTGTATGCCATATTTAAAGGGATTATATTGGCAAGTAACATAAACACGCTGTTAATCAAGACTTTTCCTGTATGCAGTGCGCACAAAATAATGCTTATGTATTGACGTATAACCTTTATTTACTTGAAAGTTATCAAATTAACAGTAATTGAATATTGGACAAAACTTTAATACGTCCCGCAATAAAGTATTGCGCAATGTTAACATTGAACTCCGTAAACTTTCCGAACAAAGCCTCGAAAACGAGATCGGGAACGAGTCTTCACGATGTTATCCGATGAATGATCGGAAACCTGAAAGCGGTTCGTTGAAAATAGCAATGTAAACAAAAATGAAAACGTGGCTTCAGAAACCCGATGTTTGTAATAAAGAGGTTATGCTATTAGACCCTTTAGACGCGTACATCTCTAAGTTATAAGTGTATCTTCATGTTGGGCGTGTGTATTTAGGACAGGGAATTGACGGTAATATGCCAATATAATCCCTTTAACAGTTCTGAGGCTAATCAACCATTCCGTCTTGGAAGATGGAACTTACGTAATATTAGGTATGATTTTCCGTCTCTAATACAAAACCGGAAGTTCCATTTTCTCAGTCTGCTTGTCAAGACATCGTAATTCGGAAAATGAAAGTCACAATAACATTAACGTAAACTTAGCGTTCTTGCAGAAACGTTTGTTCCAAAATCAATTTAGAATGCAAGGAATTGTCGCTGCAACTTTATTATATTGATAGACTTTCACAAAAAGCCATACATCGTGTCAAGTCCAAGAGTTTAGTATATTCATGTGCCAGAAAGGCAAACGCTAAAATTGCTCATCACGACTAAGAAATTAACTGATTATCGCCAACACCGCAAACACCGACAACCGCTTTGTACTTCTACGCGGCGCAGGACTTGTAATAGCAGAAGCATATTAGCGAAAGGTGATTGATCTTGCACCCGAGGTTCACTTAGTAAAGTGCCAGCAATTATTACGAGATAAAGGGCGGTTTCTTCTGATTGGTGATTTGGCGGAACATTCTATAAAGAGCTACATACCAATTCACCAGATCCACTTAAACCTGGAATATTACCAAAAAAACGGCGTGGAGTAAAACTTAATTCGACTTCATTGAACCAGTACCTTCAGGAGATTGTATAATAGATGATTACAGCAGGTACTAATGACTTTGATAACAGTGAAAAAAGTAATCCCGCGATTGGACGTAATGGTTTCCAAAACCCCTCTCACATTCAGCCGCCACGTTCCCACTAAGTCCTCAAAAAATTTATTGGACGTAGTAAGAATTGAACTTGTAGTAGGAAGGCAGTAAAAAACCGATAAGGACGTGGAGTGGTCCGATAAGGACGCGGAGTGGTCTACATGGACGTAGAGGACGTGGTCAAACTTTGGACATATTAAAAAAAAGACGTAGTGAAGATGTGGTCAAATCAGAATGCAGTAAGAACTTAATAAGGACGCAGTAACGACGGCACTGACGTAGTATCAACGTAACTATAACTTCGTTAAGACTTCATTGACTTAGTACAAGGGTGGCGCTGACGGAAAATATTGCATGTCGTTCTCATTGCGTTGTCACTGGGCTGTAAGCGTGGTAAGCGCGTGGTAAGCGCGTGGTAAGCGCATTTTGTGATCTGATTGGTCTTAGTAAGGATGTAGTAAGGACGTTGTAAGAAACCACTGGACGTGATGCGCGCGTGATCATGCGAGTGGTAAGAAATTAGTGGGGACGTGTTAAACGCAGTGAGAACCTGGAAGAGACGTAGTAAAGACACAGTACGAACTTGAAAATTGTATATTTTTACCATTTCGACCACGTCCCCGCTGCATTCATCGAAATTATTAGGACGCATTGCGGTTTTATTGTCTTCGTCTGAGTGTGAGAGTTGAGGGGGGGGGGGGGGGGGGGGGGGGGGGGGGTGAGGGGGTGCAATATATGAAATACCAACCGTATACATACAGAGCGGACAATGGATCGTCATATCATGGTAAACAGTTTGTAAAGTTCGGCGGGTATATGGGTTGGTTTTAAACTCGGAGTTAAGACTACCGCATTAAGGAGGTCATTAAATGTACAGTAAAGTCGAAATAAACTCAGCATCAGTAGTAGATTTTCTTTTCTGAAACCAAGTGTGCGTCAAATACGATAATATTACTGTCGCACCAAGATGAATTTACGTTGGTTTAATGTGCCAGTACAAGTTTTCCCTTGGTGACTGTAAGTGTTATACCTCTATAGTTATTAACATCATGTCAGTCCCCTACTTAGTCCATTCCTCGGGTAAAGTATTGCGCTAAAACATATGGGGTCGTAATAACCAACAATTCTTGAGAATATTCTTAGACTTGAACTTGAAAATCAAAATTTCAACGTTAGATGTCACAGGCGTAAGAATAATGAAAGTCTATTTGACATTATATTAGGTGTCCCTACATTCTTGCAAATTTTGGCCAAAAATAACGGTCTACAAGTGTTTTTTCTTCAAAATTCATTCTTGAATTGAAGTCTAAGAATATTCTTAAAAATGGTTGATGAATACGACCCCAGTTGTATCACTCGCTAATTCAAATATTAATGCTGGAGACGTTACCCATGAATCATCAAAACTTGCGACATTTGATGTTGTGTTCTATAGCAGTCACAAGTTATATTCGATTCTCATCAAACTTACACATGTGCTATGTACTATGGCATCTCTGACCTAATCGGATTGATTATTTCCAAGTCATGGCCCTTGAATCGTTAAAACGATGTTACTTTGGTAGTGTGTGTGCTCTTTTATTCGCAGTTTTTATTTATTTTTCACCAGTTTACACAGTAGTTATATAAAAGGAGAAATATCTCAGGCTAGTCAAACAAGATAATATTTGTCGGAGTTATGGCCCTTGAATAGTAAACCAATATGTTATATAGCAGTAATATAACCAGAATTTCTTAGACAATGTTTAGAGCTGACCATATGAGATAAATTTTGTTATGACCCATTAATTGTAAAGAATTGCGTTATGTGCATTTTAGCACCTGCGGTTTTCATATAATATTCACCAAACATTCACTACATATCTATAATATCTATCTGAAGTGACCACTCAAATGTCTAAGCACGTAGATATTGGTATATTACTGTTCTCTTGACGATACTTCCGCGTTGCGAATTATCAAAACATAGTTATTGGCACCGTTATCAAAGTATTACAAATAAACAAAATAAACATCATATATATTGACCTTTACATTGTTTACTTTTCCTAAATATGATTTAGATGTTTATTTACGAAACAAATTTAATTTGGAAAACGCAGATCCTTTATAATTGATAAATACATGGTGTGATGTCATAATGTCTCATACTGACGTATAATTATGTAAATTCTAGATATTGCGAACGTTAATGTTCCCTGCACGTGTATCAAAGCAAACAAAAACAAATATAGCGAACACACTATCGTCTCCAAAACAGCGTTTAAGCGCATTCAATCCGTTACATTACTTGACCGTGTGTGCGATCTTAAATTGCAGAGAATTGACATCCGAAAATGTTCTATAAGTATCCAAATTGGATATACCATGTTTGAATATCATAGCCCTGGAATAATCTAAATTTGCTTTATTTTATTGTGTGTGCATTCTAGCTCCAGAAGTCTTTATTGAGTGGCCACTATCACAGTAAGACCTCGGGCACATTTTGTTCAATAAAACAAAATCGGAATATATTGACGTCAGAGTTGGCCCTTGAAATATAAAAAAAAATGCAATTTTATTTGCAATACGTATTTAATATTATTTTCTTTAATGATTTCAGCCGAAACGGTCATCATGTGCTAGCTGAAATAGGGATAGTTGCGCCTATTTTGATATACATCGGATGCCCGTATAGAAATCGGCGTCGCCCTGACGTGTGCGCTTCATTTCGCGCATCGCGGAATCTGAATGATAACATTTCGCCTAAGTGAGCAATTTGATTGAATAGACGATCACATGTCTGGTCAGAATGGTCATCACATTCGCATGGCGAATAATTATAAAGACGGGGTATCTTGTTTCGTTTACAAACACTATAGGGAAACAAGGTACAATAACGTCAACATGAACTGTCAATGTCTCCAGTCTACTGGACATGACAGCGAATAAATTGTTAATTGCCGAAATATTGCACTGCGGTACATATTGAATATTTAGGAAGCACTTATCTGTGGGGTTATATTACGCTTAAAATGTAAAAAAAAATAAAAAAATTGTTACAACATTAATACTTTATGTAACGATAAATACATTTTTTTCAGATTTAATGAATTTAATAGGATTGGCCTTAGGTAAAAATGGTGCCATTTAGACCGTGCTCTGCGTTTGTAAAATGAAATATCGAAAACGACCGTACTTATTTTATTAGGTATCACGGAGATGAACTAGTATACGTATATGCAAATCAAGACCCTGGGGTTAAATTTGACCCGCCCCAGAGTCATTTTTTTTTCACTCAAAAGTTTAAAAATCTCCGAAACTAGAAAGCCTGGAGCTTTAATATTTTGCACGAAGCATCACTTAATGAGTTTATCTCAGGTTTATTCAAGCCATGACCATAGGGTCAAGTTTTATTCAAGAACCAACCAGCCAAATGGTTTATATTTGGCATAAATGATTCCTTTGAGTAGGGGTTTCAAGTTTGTTCAAATAAAGGGGTAAGGATCCATTGGGACCCAGTAAGGGGATTTCTTCAAACATCTTCTTTTCGATAACATGTGATTAAAATCATTCTGTTTTGTTATAAATGATCCCATTGAGAAGTAGGAGTTTCAACCTTTTCAAATAAAGCCGCTATGATTCTTTTGTGGCTCATTAAAGAGAATTGTATTTTAACGTAGGAATACTATGGGAAAACAATAACTTAACTTTTCACGTCTATTTAACCCTTTACTTCATATAGACTCATTTTGACACCTCTAATATAGACGCCTTTGGACACCTAATATAGACGCCTTTGGACACCTCTAATATGGACGCCTTTGGACACCTCTAATATGGACGCCTTTTGACACCCCTAATATAGACGCCTTTTGACACCTCTAATATAGACGCCTGTTGACACCTCTAATATAGACGCCTTTGGATACCTCTAATATGGACGCCTTTTGACACCTCTAATATAGACGCCTTTGGACAACTCTAATATAGAAGCCTTTGGACACCTCTAATATAGACGCCTTTGACACCTCTAATATAGACGCCTTTGGACACCTCTAATATGGACGCCTTTTGACACCTTATATAGAAGGCTTTTGAATTATTAGGTGAATTATTTTTATATAAACTGACAGAGTGGAAAACAGTGCAGGAAGTGTTCAGATTGCTCGTTACGAGCAATCTAAACTCTTCCTGCACTGTTTTCAAAGGCCTTCTATGATTGGTGCGGGAAAACGCGTATCTATGGAGTAAATGGTTAAGGAATCATTTTAAGTATCTTGAAATCTGAAGTATTGTCTGGTCAAATTGGTTGAGATTGGGTCCTAAAAGGGGAATTTTATATCCGTAAGAAGCCAGCAGGGGAATAAAAGAACTAGTGTTTATTTGGGCACAGTAAGGGGCTATGGATTTTAAACAGGACTACAACGTTGAGATAGTTCTCAAAATTTGAAAAGAAATGACAGTTAAAATCAGCGACTCAGCGACTTAGGTGCATTTTGGCTTCTTGTTTGATCATCCCTTGTACATGCATTTTTCACAACATTCAATTTTTTGCCCTTTATCATCTTTTAGGTGAGCTATGATGTGCGTCTTGATTAAAGGAAATACACTTCAAAGCTGCCAATGACGTTCTCGAAATGCTGTGCACATAACCTAGTTCTGATGTACCGATGCAATGCTTCATTTAACCGTAGAGATAGAATGCTAAGACTAATTAAATTATTGCAAATACTTTATGACGGGACATGATGGAAATGTTGTGTAATATTAACATTGGTCTCCTAAACATTCCGAACATAGTTTTTTATGAGAATAACTGCACATGCGCTTGCCGGTTGCGCTCATTTTTAAGACATTACCAAATGCATTTCTCATTTAAGACTGGTCTTATACTTATACACAGACATTTGAGTAACATATGAAAGTTGTATAGAAATATCTTCATTTGAGAATCATATGAAAAGCGATTCGTATGAATCACACGCAATTAGAATCACATGATTATCCTTTCATACGAAACTAATATATAACTCGGATGCCGATTTATGTTCCCAATGGAACGCGGACACAATGTCAATAATTTAATCACAATAAAGAACAAACGTAGGTTTGGACGCGGTAGTATTTCTTACGGTTTTTTATATCTAAACTTTCATGAAGACTAGGTTATCAGTAGCATTCGTAGACGTTGTCAATAATCGAATGGAAACAAAGAACCAACAAATGTTTGGCCGTAGTTGTATTTCTTACAAGTTACAACCTTCTGACATCGAAATGTTCATAAAGTAAAGATTCACAGCGGATTCGTACACCGTATCAATAATCGGATGGAAACAAAGAACGACCGTATGTTTGGACGTGATAATATGACTTGCGTTTTTTTTTTTGATGTGGCAAGAATGAAATACATCTAAGAAATGGACAGAGGCATCTTTAGAAGAAGCGTTCTGGAAAACGACCGCACCGTTATGTTAGTGATCTGATTTTGTTTCAATTCAATTATTGACATTGTGTCCGAAATCCTTTGTACACCTTTGATTAATGAAATAAGACATAAGTAAAATAAAGTGTTAACAAAAGTTTAACCATTGTCTGTATATTCTTTTTCACATCAACCTTAATATATGTACTTGCATTATTGACACCGTCGCGGTTTTCGATGATACAGAAGGCAGTTCGTTAAAAATGGGAACAATAAACAATGTGAACCGACGTATACAACAACGTATTACTATATATAATAACAATTTTACTATATAAAACAACAATTTTACTATATATCATAACAATATGACTATATAAAATAACAATATTACTAACAACAATATTACTATATAAAATAAAAATATTACTAATAACAATATTACTGTATAAAATAACAATATTACTATATAAAATAACAATATTACTATATAAATTAACAAAAAAAATGATTGTTGTTTTATTTGCTCCTTTGAGACAGTTATGGTATTGACGGGTGCAAATTACCGAAAAAAACAACAACGCCGTAGCACTTTTTGCAAAAATCTCTTGTTTTTTTCATGCCCACTTGATATCACCGGTGTTTCATCTTTATACAGAGATGGCGTTCGTCTTTGTTTCGTGGATTTTCATGAAATATTAAGAAAGTTATCTGCAAAATTGTTTGCTATTTAAAGCGGGCAATTTTCCTCCGATTTTTTTTCACCACTCGACAGCATAAGTCACATTGGTTCGCCACCGTGCATATGAGAGGGATAAAAATGCATATGCGTGGGCCAAAAAACCATAGTAACTACATGGAATCAATTAACATATACCGATTCATATGCATTCTTTCTTTTATTCCCAGATGCCTTTGACGGCGATATAGCTATGTCAGAGGAAGAATTCAAATACGCACTTGATATAGAAGAGAAGATGGGGACATCGATATATGAACTGCAAATAGAGGACCCATCCGCAATGTACGGTATGAAAAAAGGACCATACTCGCATCTAGATGAATTAGGAGAAAAACAGAAACTTTTAAAAGACAAAAAGAAAAAGAAAAATCCAAGAAAAAGGTGTAAAAAAAGGTATGCAATATTAAGATATTATTTATTATATATTTTTCTAAAACGTTTTCAGTCAGTGTCTTGAAAAGTAAAGCTCCAAAGAATGTAATTTCTGTAAAATGATCAACCGATATGATATCCAAAAAATCTTATGGCTATCTAAAACTATTGGAAATGTAATATGCCAAAAGAGAGAGAGAGAGAGAGAGAGAGAGAGAGAGAGAGAGAGAGAGAGAAAGGGAGAGGTAAAGAACGACAAAGAATAAGCGAACAAATAGTTAGATTATTTAGTCGTACAATTACATATAGATACACCATGCACAGGTAATGAAAATATAAGCATGGTACAACCAACTACATACATGTTACATGTTGTTTATTTGTTCATGTACCTGGCGGTGTATCTGGAAACATCTGCCCAGTTCAAACAAACATGTAGAATAGAGTCACAATACCGCCTCTCATATGCATACAAAATCAAACATAAGACATACTAACAAAACATTCGATTATATAAATCAGATGTTTCCGGACGTTTCATGTCATTTGTGTAACTGAGACAAACCACGAGTATCGATGATATTACATTTCAATTAGAAAGTTATCCAGATCCGTTTTCTATGGATAAAACTGTTTTTTACAGCGGATTATTGATTAACAATTCACAATTATTAGTATCTAAACGACGATTGAGTTAGCAAGTCCCACGATAGACGCAGGATATAAATTAAAAAGGGAACGTAATGCGCCGACTATCAATACCTTATTGAAAATGGCGAAAAAAAACAATTTCAAATTAGGATTTGTTGCACTGCAGATGTAAGCAAGTGCAATTTATAAAAGCTCAAGCCATATCAACATTAAATATTGTCATTGGTGGATTGATGGAGAAATTATCGACCACCACATGGTCACGCACGCGTACAACCCTAGTAATTACGGCAATGTCCAGCCTCATCAGAGTCGTCTGTTAGGAAATTAACTCTTCGCGTGATATTGGTCATTACTTTTGTGCTCATATATCATCGTAATATCATTTTATTTTAATGAGCAGTATTGGATAGTTCGTTACAATAGACGAAATGGCCTCATATATTCAGCTAGTCGAAACTAGAAATACACGTGCCGCAGATATAGGTGACAGACTGTGTGTAAGTCTGCTTTACTCTATTCCTGCTTAGAAAAAGTGATTACTCCTACAGCCATTTTATTTTTGTTGCAAAAGAATGATGGTTTCAATAGTACTTTTAAGGCGCGGGGTAGTAAAGGGGAACCTGGTATCATGGCAGAGATAGAGAGTCTTTTTGATAAACAAATAAAAAATATAAATATAAAAATTATGCAGGTGTTAGTTATCCAAATGAATGTAGGTATGTCCCATATTAAACAGCGTTTTTATAGACGATTTCCGCTCACTGGGCACGTGTCATTTCAAAGTAAATACAATATACTGTTTAATTAAACATTGTTTGTCTAAGGAAAATGGCGGCGTAGCAACCAATATCGGTCGCTGATTTGAGTATCGACTTGATTGACAGTTAGGGTTAGCGATCCCGTGCTCGTAGCGAGCTGAAATTTTCTCCACGCCCCGCCTACCGACGCAAGGCGTCAAATCAATTGTGCGCAATCAATGCAAGTTTTGATGCTTGTTTAGCAGAAATTAATTAAAATAAAGGAGAAAAAGTTGTTTACAACAGAGGGTCCAAATTGTATACTAGTGCAATTGTAATCCATAAGAAGAACTGCCTGCAAAGCAAGTTTTGATGTAATATTACGTATGATGACTGCCCTTTTTTATTCACGGTCAACATGAATGTGTTCATTTTAATGGGGGTTAATGCTATTTTCAGTACATTTCAGGTTACATATGGCATATCCAGTGTTATTGGTGAATGAAGACCTCAGAATGAATCTGAGTAAAACCACCGTCCTCCCGCAAGTAATTGGCAAACTTTCTCACATAAAGTTTTCGGAGAAAGCGGGGTTCAAACCTACGACCTTAGCGATGAGAATTACGTGATATTAAGACGTTGCCTTAGACTTCTCGGCCACGCAGGACCCTATGTATCTGAACTAAAACATGCTGTTGTGTTTTATCATTTTTAAACCTGACCTGTTTAACTTCTATAATCCTAAAATGTTAAAAATATTGTTACACTTCTTTGCTCTCTTTCTTTTTTTCAAAAGACACGGTGCACACAACTTGCAGTTCTTTGTACTGCATATCTTCGATCTGTTTTTTTTATTGTCTTGTCCAAATAATTCGTTCTACGATAAATACTTTTTTACGAGGAAGATCAATTCCAATTAACCCGTAACCATGATCACGCCCGCAATAAAAATGAATTATGTTCGTAATTTGTGTGCGGCAAGGGGGTCATCAAATACAGGACACGTTATCAAAACTTCAGATTCTCAGATCTCATTACAAAGTTGAGTTTTGTTCTTTGTTCTATATAAATAGTGTTTAGGATTTCCACGGTAAAGAAGAAATCAATATAGAATTTATTAAAAAGTATTTGTATAACAGGAATATATCTCCACATAAAAATACACGATAACTGGTAGGTTGACCAGCTTGGAAAGACACCCTAAGATTTTTTTTAAAAAAGAAGTCCTCAAATGCCCATAAATACACGCATCTGTTACAACCCTGTAAAAGTCACTTTTACAACACCAGTGATGTCTTATTACAATGTATGCTATGCCTGCTTTGTTCTACTCACCTGCAACAAGAATTTGCAACGACTATAATCCTAATTAAAATATTTCCAAACAAAATTACAAAATAATTTATTTCAACGAAATAATAATAAATTTGGTACAACTGCGTAATGAGACGTGACTCTCAATACAAGGCCCGGTAGAACATCCATGATAGCGTAACTAATACTACTCTCGTAGTATCTCTTGAGTGTCTTCTGTACTACTCCGACATATTTTACAACTCATTGATTGATTGATTGCTTGATTGAATATTAAGCGTCATTTTATGCCATCGAGGACTAACAGACGATTAGTTAACATAACCACTGTCTCCTGGGGTCCTGAAAGGTTAACCGGTATTCGAGCACACCCTATCTCCGCAAGTAACTGATTACTTTCCCACTTGAATCAGTGGTGAGGGACGAATGATAATGAGACACAATGTCGTATATCAGTCATCATGGAGAATGTTGCCGGGCGGGGATTCAAACTCACGACCCCTGGACTGATAGTGAGACTGAGCTAATGGAGCCAGGCTTTTACAATCCATTATGGTAGTTACTAGAAGTTTACATTTTCAAACATTTCAAACTTATATTTTTTTAATTCGTTTTGGAAGTCCCAGTTCAATAATAATGTTTTGTTTTCGCACTATTCTGTCGACTGCACCAATATTAATTCCTTCTTTTTGTTGTTTTGGACAACAAATAAAACGTTTTTTTTTATCGTTCGGTACTATCATCTTCATGCACGAAGTTTTCTTAGTTCATTTTAGAAATCCCAGTTTGGTAATCTTATTTCTTTTCACAACTTCTATTGAATGCACTAACATGAACTCCTAATTTCGTTACGATATCAGGTACTGTCATCTTCCGTGCATGGAGTTTTTACCGTATGTCGATTTTTATGATTATTGAGTGCAAACAGATACTTTCCTTTCCTGGCTGGGTGTTTTTATTATTTCCTTAACAGTTGCAAGTTTGTTGATTTGCAACTGACGTCAAACCTATCGTAAGTAGCCACTCAAAGGATGCATTTAAGACAAAGTGTTGCTTAATACAGGTTAATTTGTTCTGAAGGCATAGAAATTGGAAATAGGAAATGAGTCTGTTTAAGACAAGTGTCTGCTTAATAGAGGTGACCGCTTTCACAAATTTGACTCTACTTATGTTATCGTCTATGAGATCAATTACCCTGTCATCAGGTATTGCCATGTTAAATTACATCCGATATAATATGCCCGTAAACATCCCTCGGAAACGAGACCTTCCAATAATAATCAGAAATTGATTGCTGGAAGTAACGGAGAACATTAGAACAAGTTGGACTTTTGTGATTCATTTAATGAGAGTTTGCAATTAGTGTGTAATGCATGCTTTTCATTAGAACAAGTTGGGCTTTTGTTTTTCATTTATGGGATCTATATATAATTTTACGATCATTTCCTTACGAATGTATACTCATTAACCTTCATTTCTATCCTGAAGCGTATTATTGGAAAGAACCAACCTTGTTATAGATTTGTGTTTGATTACAATAACGTCATTATTAACGGTTTTCGGCGTCATTATTAACGGTTTTCGGCGTCACGAAGACGTGGCTAATAAACAAAATGCCCTATAACGTTTGCCGATCTAGTTTTTCTATAACTTAAATATTTAACAAACACATGCAACGTATACATCGCATGTTTATCCGTGTTAGATACAAACAGGACAAGATGTTTTCAGTCAAGTACAATTAATAATATAAATAAGAGAAATAACTTGTTTTAGTTGAATAATCATGAGCTATGAACTTACATGCAACTAGCAACGTTTACGCGAACCACTTTGGACAAGTTAAATTTATACATATGTTCAAATCCGACGTGCCTTCAAAAATGACATTTATTCTTTTACCATATAACCACAAGCTGTTTGAGTAGTCCCTGGAACTGTCAACCTGTGTTGTAAATGTAATATTTGGTCATATTTACCTCTTCCGTCAGTAAAGTATATGTATACACATAATGTTCAGCAGTTGATCTGGGCTCGTCTTCACTCACCAATATTGAGAATATTCTTAGATTTGAGCTGGAAAATCCAAATTTCAACCTTAGATATCTAGTTCTCCATGACAGATAGAATAATTGTGAGAGTTTATTTAACTATATATATTATGCACATTTTGGCCTAAAAATGGTTTCTTAGTTTGTTTTTCAAAATTCATTCTAGAGTTCAATTCTACGAATTTTTTTTAAGATTGGTTGGTGAATACAGCCCCTGTTGTGTTAAAGAGGCCTTGCCTATAAATTTTATGTCCACGAAATGATCCAACTGTACCTAATCCATGTAAGTTGAAGTAATCTGTGCGCTTTTCTACAACAACATGTGTAACTTTCTGAAACTACGCATTCAGTAAAACGGTCGTCTATAAACAATTGTATTCGTGATAGCTTTTAGTGAAACGAATTCTGGAGAGTTTCGGAACGCACTTCGCTGATTAACGGAAATCCGAAGATGTGTTATTTGTCGCTCGGGAATTATCGGATTAAGGATACATTAAGAGCGGACTGCGATTTGATCGACAACAACAACACTTCACGTTCTGACTGTAAAACACGTACTACATAAGCAGAAAATAACACATGTTTCTGAATAAAAAGTTCATAAAATAGCTTTATTTATATAAAAGCATTTAAATAATTTTTGTTCAATTTTTTTTTTCTAAAAATGTCGGACTTATAGGTGATGTCTCTATAATTTTGTTATGTAAGATTTTCTGTAACAATATGACCCTCTTGTCTCCTTTTTTTGCTTTAAACTACATAACTATTACCAATGTCTTTCATGTGTTATTAAAACGAAATCATTTCCATTTATGATAATTTGATGTCCATTTGTTTTAACAGCGACGTCATTTGTAAACAGATGCGTCGTAAGGAAAGGGAACAACGAAAAAAAGAAAAAGAGGAAAGGAAACTTAAAAGGATGGAAGAAAAAAATCTCAAACGAGAAAAACGTCTAAAACTAAGAAAAGAAAAGAAAAGAAAATTAAGGAAAGAGGAGACAACGTTTAAGAGCAAAATCCATTCAAAGAAGATAAGAACTAAACCAAGTATAAACAACGAACGCAGAATAAAACGAGCAGCAACCGCCCGACCAGAGAGAATTTGGGATTACGGGGTCATTCCGTACGAGATTGAATCAAATTTTACAGGTAATATTTTGTACATGACAAGTACCTTGTATATATTTCAAGGGAATTTATCTGGATTTTTAAATTTTTGAAATTTGCTAAAATGTATTTTCCCAATATATTATGCCTATATGTATTCACTGACTCCATGTTGCCAAAAGGATATCTATTCAAACATGCCAACATATTTTGTGACGTCATTTTGATTTCAACTTAATTCGTTATACAAATTGACATGCAGTAAAAATTCATCTAAAAAAGAGTCAGAATGACAATGCGAAGGCCGCCAAGCAGTATTTAAATGCTATCTGTTTTTAGAATGGGGGTTTAAATATCGATTTTGTCACGTTTTGGTGGATTTGACATGACAAACCATTCGGATTTATTTTATCACTGATAATATAATGAGATGCTTTCTAACCATTTCAATAATTATTTTATATTTTAAAACTTTTTTAGCGTTTTTTTTCTCTGTTATAGTTCTACTCATTTTTAAAACTTTGTATTTTTCACTTTACATATTCTACAATTCAAGAAAAATTCACATCATGTGTCCGGTACTTCTTCACTGGGCACTTTTCTGTCTATGTAACTATTACGTTCTGTCACATCGTTTCCGTGACATGCATGACTCAAGAGTATCTAATACACCCAACATGTCTGGAAAAGGTTATAAAATAACGAAACTTTTGGAACAATTTTCCATTGCGACTAAAAGGATAAATAAACGCCGGATGAATTTAAGAGCAACATTATCAAGCTATATGTATATTTTTTAGAATATCTATGTTAAAGTATAACACTAATGATTGTGTTTATCATAATGACGATATTGATATAATCATGAATGAAATACGCTTACAATAATTGTTTTGAAATATTTGCAAAATGGTTCATAGTATTTGTGATTTATTGCTGCAGATGAGAATAGTAAAAATAA
Source organism: Panopea generosa (assembly GCA_029582155.1). Taxonomy (NCBI): domain Eukaryota; kingdom Metazoa; phylum Mollusca; class Bivalvia; order Adapedonta; family Hiatellidae; genus Panopea; species Panopea generosa. The sequence goes on along the minus strand of CM055895.1, from coordinate 13,385,438 downwards.
GCAAAGCATATACTGCATAAAGGCATCAGTGGTGTTTTTTTTCTTTTATAGGATTTCAACATATGCATGTATTTATGAGCATTTGAGGACTTCTTTTTTTAAAAACATTCTCTCTTTAAGTACTCTCTTTAAAAAAAAAACAGTTATTGGGCATTTTATGTGGGTCTATATCCCTGCTATGAACAAATACTTTAACATAAGTTCCTTTTTTACCGTGGAAATCCTAGACCTTATTTAATATAGAACAAATTTCAACTATAAAGTGAGACTTTCAGTATATCAGAATATAAGGTGCCAGATCAGAAACAGTTTCTCATACATAATTTAATTGAAATTCACTTATTTTACTGGTATATCACAAACAGCACATTTAACCTTCTTTAATCATCCGCAGAGTAGATACATTTTGCAAAATGTGTGCGGAAATTTCATGTAGATTTTTCACAGTATCCTGTCATCCGTTCTCAGTATGAAAACTTCCAGGAATCGGCTAATGACCAAAGCACTCCGTATGTTGTCCCTGTGATTCTGCGCTGTGAACAAATAAATCGTGAAAACACAAAAAAGTACTGTCTGAACGAATAAAAAATGTAATTTTTAACATAGGGGGTTAATAATATTGGAGAAATTACAGTCAGTCTTGATATAAGTACATGTAAATTGTAAGTATTGGTTTTTAGTAAAACTAGGTTAGTCAGTATATATTCAATAAACTAGAATTGTATTGTTACATCCTATAGACTTCATATGTGCAATATACTAAGAGTGCATGGCTATATCATCGGTGGCTGATATTCACCAGGAGTGCATGGCTATATCGTCAGTGGCTGATATTCACCAGGAGTGCATGGTTATATCGTCTGTGATCGATGTACAGCAGGTGTGCATGGCTATATCGTCTGTGACTGATATACACCAGGAGTGCATGGCTGTATCGTCTGTAACTGATGAACACCAGAAGTGCATGGCTGTATCTTCTGTGACTGATGTACACCAGGAGTGCATGGATATCGTCTGTGATTGATGAACACCAGGAGTGCATGGCTATATCGTCTGTGACTGATGTACACCAGGAATGCATGGTTACACCGTCTGTGACTGATATACACCAGGAGTGCATGGCTATATCGTCTGTGACTGATGTACACCAGGAGTGCATAGCTATATCGTCTGTGACCAATGTACACCAGGAATGCATGACTATATCGTATGTGACCAATGTACACCAGGAGTGCATGGCTATATCGTCTGTGACTGATGTACACCAGGAGTGCATGGCTATATCGTCTATGACTGATGTACACCAGGAGTGCACGGTTACACCGTCTGTGACTAATATACACCAGGAGTGCATGGTTACACCGTCAGTGACTATTGTACACCAGGTGTGCATGGCTTTATCGTCTGTGACTGATGTACACCAGGAGTGCATGGCTATATCGTCTGTGACTGATGTACACCAGGAGTGCATGGTTACACCGTCTTTGACTGATATACACCAGGAGTGCACGGCTATATCGTCTGTGACTGATGTACACCAGGAGTGCATGGCTATATCGTCTGTGACTGATATACAGCAAGAGTGCATTGTTACACCGTCTGTGACTGATGCACACCAGGAGTGCATGGCTATATCGTCTGTGACTGATGTACACCAGGAATGCATGGCTATATCGTCTGTAACTGATGTACACCAGGAGTGCATGGCTATATCGTCTGTAACTGATGTACACCAGGAGTGCATGGCTATATCGTCTGTAACTGATGTACACAAAGAGTGCATGGCTTTATCGTCTGTGACTGATGTACACCAGGAGTGCATGGCTATATCGTCTGTGACTGATGTACACCAGGAGTGCATGGCTATATCGTCTGTGACTGATGTACACCAGGAGTGCATGGCTATATCGTCTGTAACTGATGTACACCAGGAGTGTATGGCTATATCGTCTGTAACTGATATACACCAGGAGTGCATGGCTATTCTTCTGTGAATAATGTACACCAGGAGTGCATGGCTATTCTTCTGTGAATAATGTACACCAGGAGTGCATGGCTATATCTTCTGTGAATAATGTACACAAGGAGTTCATGGCTATATCTTCTGTGAATAATGTACACCAGGAGTGCATGGCTTTATCGTCTGTGACTGATATACACCAGGAGTGCATGGCTATATCTTCTGTGAATAATGTACACCAGCAGTGCATGGCTATATCTTCTGTGAATAATGTACACCAGGAGTGCATGGCTATATCTTCTGTGACTGATATACACCAGAAGTGGATTGTTACACCGTCCGTGACCGACATACACCAGAAGTACATGGTTACACCGTCTGTGACTGATATACACCAGGAGTGCATGGCTATATCGTATGTGACTGATGTACACCAGGAGTACATGGTTACACCATCTGTGACTGATATACACCAAGAGTGCATTGTTACACTGTCTGTGACTGATATACACCAGGAGTGCATGGCTATATCGTATGTGACTGATGTACACCAGGAGTACATGGTTACACCGTCTGTGACTAATAAACACCAGGAGTGCATGACTCTATCATCTTTGACTGATATACACTAAGAGTGCATGGTTACACCGTCAGTGACTGATATACACCAGAAGTACATGGTTACACCGTCTGTGACTGATATACACCAGGAGTGCATGGCTATATCGTCTGTGACTGATGTACACCAAGAGTGCATTGTTACACCGTCTGTGACTGATGTACTCCAAGAGTGCGTTGTTACACCGTCTGTGACTGATGTACTCCAAGAGTGCATGGTTACACCGTCTGTGACTGATGTACTCCAAGAGCGCATGGTTACACCGTCTGTGACTGATGTACTCCAAGAGTGCATTGTTACACCGTCTGTGACTGATATACACCAGGGCCCAGTTGTTCAAAGCTTGGTTAGCTTAACCTTGGGTTAAGTTAAATTTTCAAATCACAATATTTTTTTATTTTTAACTTTTTAGGTTATTATCTTATTAAATATAATGAAAGTATGCCATTTTGTTTCTAAAAATGCATTTAAATTGCCATAAAATCGTTTAAGTATAGAAAAAATTGAAGATACAAAATTTCACTTAACCCAAGGTTAAGCTAACCAAACTTTGAACAACTGGGCCCAGGAGTGCATGGCTATATCGTCTGTGACTGATGTACACCAAGAGTGCATTGTTACACTGTCTGTGACTGATGTACTCCAAGAGCGCATGGTTACACCGTCTGTGACTGATGTACTCCAAGAGTGCATTGTTACACCGTCTATGACTGATATACACCAGGAGTGCATGGTTACACCGTCTGTGACTGATATACACCAGAAGTGTATGGTTACACCGTCTGTGACTGATATACACCAGGAGTGCATGGTTACACCGTCTGTAACTGATATACACCAGGAGTGCATGGTTACACCGTCTGTGACTGATATACACCATGAGTGCATGGTTAGACCGTCAGTGACTGATATACACCAGGAGTGCATGGTTACACCGTCTGTGACTGATATACACCAGGAGTGCATGGTTACACCGTCTGTGACTGATATACACCAAGAGTACATGGCTATATCGTCTATGCGACCATGGGTTTGCTGCTTTACGAATATGTGTGCATATGTGGTAAAAAAATTAAATCGACCTTTCTGAAACCACAGTGCACAGAGCTTAAAATTTTGCATATATTTTCAAAAAATAGTTTCTACAAAATTTATACAAGTAATGACACTGTCGTAATATTCAGCTCAGCAGTAGGGATCACAGTTTTGCATATACTGAACGGACAAGCTCACCATCCACTTTTATATTTCTAATGTCAAGTATCGCTATGCCAGTAACAGAAAATTGTGTATCTTTACATAGCCTAAATGATCTTTACATAGCCTAAATGATCTTTACATAGCCTTAATGATCTAAATGATCTTTACATAGTCTTAATGATCTTTACATAGCCGAAATGATCCGAAATGATCTTTACATAGCCTAAATGATCTTTACATAGCCTAAATGATCCTAGATGATCTTTACATAGCTTAAATGATCCTAAATGAGCTTTACATAGCTTAAATGATCTTTACATAGCCTAAATGATCCTAAATGATCTTTACACAGCCTAAATGATCTTTACATAGCCTTAATGATCTTTACATAGCCTAAATGATCTTTACATAGCCTAAATGATCTTTACATAGCCTTAATGATCTAAATGATCTTTACATAGTCTTAATGATCTTTACATAGCCTAAATGATCCAAAATGATCTTTACATAGCCTAAATGATCTTTCTTATTTAGGTTCAAATTTCAAGAAAATTGCTTTGATACTTTTTTGAGAAAATACATAAAATATCAGGTACATAAAAAGTCAGGTTAGCTGTTCCACCGATATTTTCTTGTTTAACTTATCTTTGACATACTTTTAGAAATGATGAAATGTAATTATACTTAAATTAATAGAACTATTATTGGTGTCTTTGAAGTGTAAATAAACAAACAAACAAACTTGTTTTGTAAGCGGTAGCACCTGCATTTATCATTTGATCTTATCCAGAATTACACGTCATCTTTACAAGCACCGGAAAACTCTTATTATATGCATGTCGCATTCAGTGTGATTTGCTTGTCGTTCAGTTGAACAATGCTTGGCCGTGGAAACAAATCAGTTACGCTAACACGGTGGCGAATCAGCGTGACTTTATGCTATGGAGTGGTGCAAAAAACTTCGAGAATAATTGCCCACTTCAGGTAACATTTTGTAGATATCTTTCTTAATGATTCACGAACATTCACGAAATAAAGACGTATATATTAATACTTATATATGCACCGCACCATAGCATAAATTCACGTGGGTTCGCCACCATGGTAAACCAGGTTTTCTCTGATTGACGTAAACTCTTATTCACTATTCCAGGTGCACACAAGGCATTGTTTAAACTTGCTATGAGGCACTGGGAGAACTACACCTGTGTAACTTTTGTTGAAAAGACACCTGAACACAAGAACTATATCGTGTTTACCGAACGACCATGTGGGTAAGCAAGTGTTTACGAAGTAGGAAACATGTGCTATTTTGCTGAATATATGTTATACATCGATATATACTCAAAGTCTTTAAAAAAGCAAGTGTGAGTATCAAATCCAGCTAGGATATTAATGATAAGCCAAGACAAAACTTTATTTCCTTGTTTTTCAATTTTATTCCAACAATTTCATCACTTTAAACACAGATTTTACAAATTTATTGCAGTTTTGTTATATATTGATTGATTGATTGAATATTTAGCGTAATGTTTATGCCATCGAGGGCTTACAGATGATCAGTTAACCTAACCACTGTTTCCTGGAATTAACCAGTACTTGAGCACACCCCATCTCCGCAAGTAACTGATAACTTTCCCACTTGAATCAGTGGTGAGAGACGAATGACAATGAGACACAATGTCGTATATCAATCATCACGGAGACTGTTGCCGGGCGGGGGATTCGAACTCACGGCCCCTGGATTGATAGTCAGACGCGTAACCGACTGAGCTAACCGCGCCCGGCTTTGTTATATATGAACCGATAATGATACAAGCAGATCGGGGACAAACGTATATTCAATATTCAATTGCGTTTTTAAAGGCGTTAAGTAGAGACACATAAAAATGATCACACCGATATAGGTACATGGAAGTGGTCAAGACTTGTCTCTGGAATGGTAATCAAGACACATTTAGAAACATAAAATTGGCACACGGCAATGTACACTTACCCTCACATCACATAAGTCTTTATATCTATGAACGTATAACCATATCGTAAAACGTATTTCAAAGTCATAGTGTTCAAAACTTCATATTCGAGAATTTATTACCCGTGTTAGACTCTCATTTTCGAAAATACAAAGAGACGTGTTAATTTTCCGTCGACGGCTGCAATTGATAGTACTACTCAAAAGCATGTACTATTTTCTTTGACGACATTGACCTTTTCAGGTAATTCATTTACGCCTACGCATATTTAACTTTTTTTTAAGGTTTTTGAGTTTAGCTCACTTTGTCAGAAACTATTAACCACTAGGTGGCCGAGAGCGTCCGCCTCGTCTGTTGAAGGTCGTGGATTCGATCACCGGGCTGGTCATGCCAAAGGCTTGAAAATTGATATTAGAAGCTTCTTTGCTTGGTGCTCATCATTTAGAATTTAGATGATATTTCTTGGTCTAGTCGGCCCGGTGTCAGTATAACTTGACTGGGTGGAATATCATATCATGTGTCTGCGGCATGATACTCCAGTTGGCAGCGCTTGGAATACTGTCTCAAGTAGACACCGTCCCGTTATAACTAACAATTATGGAATACGACACTAAACACCATACAACCAGCATACACAGATAGGAATGAAACTCTGTCAAATTGTTTGTAAGCATTAAAGTTTGATTGAATGTTTTAATAAGTCAAATTAAATCAACTCTGGTCAAAAAGTTCAACATTAATGAAAACTCAACGTAGCTCATACTCCTGCGACTCTTCCAAAAATATAAATTTCTGATTATGTCAACCTCATTGGGTTTCTCAAACTGCGTATTCATGATATAAATGAGCTGTCGATATGGAAATAATTGTCTCAGTTACATCTTGAAAATCTAAAAGAAATTAAAGTATTTCTGTTCTTATATTTTTTAACTATCCGATCATTTCACCTGCCTAAATACAAAAACAATCATAACACGTTTCTCTTGGGAATGTATGTACTTGTAGATGGCCTGGTGGTCTTAAATTTCGTTTACATTTCAACTTTTCAATATGGATGTTAGCATTTACATGCATTCGTTATGTTTGCTATGCTGGTTAACCACAATGAAACACGAATATAAATTGTTATACCGACGATGAGTCTGAGAGCGAATAATCACATTTTTTGTTATTCAGTTATATTACGTGGAAATGTGTTATTGCATTATAACTGGAAATTTTATTAGAACCCTTAAGCCATATCTGATAGTTTTTGAACTGGCAAAATTAAATAATTAATGTAGTAGTTATTATGCAATGAAATATATTCATAAACTAAATACGTGCAGAACAATTCATTTATATTATATTTCAACACGAACATTGCATGATTTTTATACGTACAGGAGATTACAGTTATAATACAGTCCCACACTTACAGGGCAAGACGTATATATGATATAGTGGAACACTTACAGTGTACGGTATTTACAATACAGTCCAACACTTACAAAGCAAGACGTATATATGATATAGTGGAACACTTACAGTGCACGGCATTTGCAGTATAGTCCAACACTTACAGAGCAAGACGTATATATGATATAGTGGAACACTTACAGTGCACGGCATTTGCAGTATAGTCCAACACTTACAGGGCAAGACGTATATATGATATAGTGGAACACTTACAGTGCACGGCATTTACAATATAGTCCAACACTTACAGGGCAAGACGTATATATGATAAAGTGGAACACTTACAGTGCACGGCATTTGCAGTATAGTCCAACACTTACAGGGCAAGACGTATATATGATATAGTGGAACATTTACAGTGCACGGCATTTGCAGTATAGTCCAACACTTACAGAGCAAGACGTATATATGATATAGTGGAACACTTACAGTGCACGGCATTTGCAGTATAGTCCAACACTTACAGGGCAAGACGTATATATGATATAGTGGAACACTTACAGTGCACGGCATTTACAATATAGTCCAACACTTACAGGGCAAGACGTATATATGATAAAGTGGAACACTTACAGTGCACGGCATTTGCAGTATAGTCCAACACTTACAGGGCAAGACGTATATATGATACAGTGGAACACTTACAGTGCACGGCATTTACAATATAGTCCAACACTTACAGGGCAAGACGTATATATGATATAGTGGAACACTAACAATGCACGGCATTTGCAGTATAGTCCAATACGTACAGGGCAATACGTATATATGATATAGTGGAACACTTACAGTGCACGGCATTTACAATATAGTCCAACACTTACAGGGCAAGACGTATATATGATATAGTGGAACACTTACAGTGCTAGGCATTTACAATACAGTCCGACACTTACAGGGCAAGACGTATATATGATAAAGTTGAACACTTACAGTGCACGGCATTTACAGTATAGTCCAACACTAACAGGGCAAGACGTATATATGATATAGTGGAACACTAACAGTGCACGGCATTTACAATACAGTCCGACACTTAAAGGGCAAGACGTATATATGATAAAGTTGAACACTTACAGTGCACGGCATTTACAGTATAGTCCAACACTTACAGGGCAAGACGTATATATGATATAGTGGAACACTTACAGTGCACGGCATTTACAGTATAGTCCAACACTTACAGGGCAAGACGTATATATGATAAAGTTAAACACTTGCAGTGCACAGCATTTGCAGTATTGTCCAACACTTACAGGGCAAGACGTATATATGATACAGTGGAACACTTACAGTGCACGGCATGTGCAGTATAGTCCAACACTTACAGGGCAAGACGTATATATGATACAGTGGAACACTTGCAGTGCACAGCATTTGCAGTATTGTCCAACACTTACAGGGCAAGACGTATATATGATACAGTGGAACACTTACAGTGCACGGCATTTGCAATGTAGTCCAACACTTACAGGGCAAGACGTATATATGATATAGGGGAACACTTACAGTGCACGGCATTTGCAGTATAGTCCAACACTTACAGGGCAAGACGTATATATGATATAGTGGAACACTTACAGTGCACGGCATTTGCAGTATTGTCCAACACTTACAGGGCAAAACGTATATATGATATAGTGGAACACTTACAGTGCACGGCATTTACAGTAAAGTCCAACACTTACAGGGCAAGACGTATATATGATATAGTGGAACACTTACAGAGCACGGCATTTACAATATAGTCCAAAAGTTACAGAGCAAGACGTATATATGATATAGTGGAACACTTACAGTGCAAGGCATTTGCAGTATAGTCCAACACTTACAGGGCAAGACATATATATGATATAGTGGAACACTTACAGTGCACGGCATTTACAATATAGTCCAACACTTACAGGGCAAGACATATATATGATACAGTGGAACACTTACAGTGCACGGCATTTACAATATAGTCCAACACTTACAGGGCAAGACGTATACATGATAAAGTTAAACACTTACAGTGCACGGCATTTACAATATAGTCCAACACTTACAGGGCAAGACGTATATATGATATAGTGGAACATTTACAGTGCACGGCATTTGCAGCATAGTCCAACACTTACAGGGCAAGACATATATATATGATATAATGGAACACTTACAGTGCACGGCATTTGCAGTATAGTCTAACACTTACAGGACAAGACGTGTATATGATAAAGTGGAACACTAACAGTGCACGGCATTTACAATACAGTCCGACACTTACAGGGCAAGACATATATATGATACAGTGGAAGACTTACAGTTCACGGCATTTGCAGTATAGTCCAACACTTACAGGGCAAGACATATATATGATACAGTGGAACACTTACAGTGTACAGTATTTGCAATACAGTCCAACACTTACAGGGCAAAACGTTTATAATATATAATATAGTGCAACACTTGAGAGTCTAAGACATATACATTATAGTACTGTACATATTTTTCATACATGTACTATAATCATATACTTGCATTGCAATACAGTTACAACAAAGTCTATAACGGACAAAACATGTACAGTGCAAGACCTTTTCAAAATAGCCCAATACTTACGTCCAAGACTATCATTTACTTATTCTTTAATAAAAATCTATATTTTCATATTACAGATGCTGTTCATTTGTTGGAAAACGTGGTAATGGAAATCAAGCTATCAGTATAGGAAAAAATTGTGATAAATTTGGAATCGTGGTACATGAACTTGGTCATGTTATTGGGTTTTGGCACGAACACACGAGGCCAGACAGAGACGAGCACGTGAAGATAATTTACAAAAATATCATGCCAGGTAATAAATTAACAACATATATATCGTTTTATAAAAAAATAAAAATATGAGGCTAGGAACGAAAATTTTGTCCCGTGGAATAAATGTCTTGGTGGTAACATGGCAAAGTGGTACATAATTTTCCTTCTGAACTGGTATTAAATCTAAGACTGATTTTCTTTTACTTTGTGTTATTTTTTGTGTCGCAAGAATATCTTAGAGATATACATAGTGTGTATAGCGCGCAGTAATATTCCTACTTCCGTATACATGTATGATAGAGATATACCTGTTTTTGTGACGGTTCATATTATAGATATTAGATACTGTAACAATGTGAATTTATTCAAGTTGCTATGTCCGCTGACAGCTATTGATTCGTTAATTAATGGTTTATCTTAAACAAACCTATTTAAGAATCTGGTCCATTGCCCCATTTTACGAGGGATGTTCCATAAATAATGCGACTGCTGTATTACTTCTTGGAAACCATGATATAGATTTATGGAACAACTTCGTCTCTCTAGAATGATCATTGATGTGTGTCATTCAATGACCTTAGATAAATGTACATAGCTTTATGGCTCATTCCTTACACTGTGCAAAATGTGCTTGTAATTAGAGCCTATATTCGAGGTAGGTCATTACTTGGGTTGACGTTAAAACGTTTGTGAAATTTACAGGGAAATTCAAATGTCGTATAATATTATTTGTAGGTGGGTGTCCAATTTTCAATCCAGGCAACAGCATCTGAAATGTATAAGATGCTGTTCGCCCTGATCTTCCTGTAACGTCAACAACCAAATAACCAAAGAAAACATCGAAAACTTCCATTAAAACTGATGCTCGATGTCCAGCAAGGAATGAAAAACCTGTTAGCTCAGGTTTATCTAAATAAGAAAAAGCGTCCAAAAGTTAAGAAAATAAATTCACGATGGATATCGCATTTGTTGACAGCAGACCGAAAGAAAAAAGAATTGTTATAGCGCAAAAACTGTATCCAAAATACAGCAATATTAAGAATTTAGTTACAGGTGACAAAACTTGGATCCATTATTATGAGTCAAAATGAAAAGCATCTAATCGAATCTGGGCAACGAACAATGCGAAACGCCCATGTATTGCCAAAAGATTGCGATCTGTTAAGAAGGATCTGTATGCATCGTTTCAGTAGCAATATATCATACCGTCCATGATTTTGATAGATACATTGTTTTACCTAGTATACCAACAATGCTTCTTATATGTGTAATTTTCCCTTCATGTCGTATCAGGAAGGCTCCATATCATATGTCGATCCAAGGCGACTTCTAAAATATATCTCTGATTTTACGAAATTGTCTGGCAAGCATCGAATCTAGTTTTATCTTTTTAATTGCTAGTATTATATCAAAGCTTGTTTTTCATTATCAGGTCAGCAATATAACTTCAACAAATTGACACCATTAGAGGTAAACTCACTGGGAGAAGGTTACGACTATGGCAGTATAATGCACTACGCACGCAACACATTTGCACGTGCCACGTACGTGGATACCATTCTGCCACGTAAGAAGCCAGATATGGTGGTGCGTCCTGAAATTGGACAGAGAGTTCGATTGAGTCCTGGCGACATTGCACAGGCAAACAAACTATACAAATGTCCATGTAAGTAGTTCAATTATTTTTTTAACCATTAAGTGTATTTTTCATATTTGTATTCCCCTATTTTCAGAATAAATTTTCAATAAGAAATAAGGCCTTAATGTTTTTATTGCAGGTGGACAAAGTAAACCTCTCATAATTGAAAGAGAGAGAATCAAATGTCTTACGAAAATATATTTAATTGAGATACTAGCTTGAAATCACCATGAAAGTGATAAAGGGATTTTGAAATATCATTGCACAAAAAAAAACATTCACCAAACTCACACGATTGTCGCGCGCAGGACCGTTGTCCTTAGCTCAAAGGTCAATGTCATACTTGGAGGTTAACGATAAAAACAGGTAATACATGTATTACGTTAGAAATACATATTAATATTTCGTGTCCGCTCCATTTTGTAAACCATTTGGCATATTTTGAAATACAATGGCAGACATGTTCACCATAATCAGACGATGTGACAAAGGTCAAGATAATGCTTAGAGATTCAAGGTCTGAAATACTTTTAAAATTTCACGTCCACTCTATACATTTTAAACCACTTGACATATTTTGAACTAACATAGAACAAATGTTCACCATAATCAGACCAGGGCCGGGTTCACTAAACATCTCAAGTTGAGATTTTCCTCATCTCAAAAATATCATTTTCTCTAAAAATAATCTTTAACAACTATACATTAAATGACCACACAGAGTTGTAGTCAAAACACACCTTACTCATCGGCAAAGGATAACATATAAGATTATTAATGTAAATGACAACACGGAGTTGAAGTCAAAACACATCTTACTCATCGGCAAAGGATAACATACAAAACTATTAATGTAAATGACAACACGGAGTTGTAGTCAAAACACACCTTACTCATCGGCAAAGGATAACATACAAAACTATTAATGTAAATGGCCACACAGAGCTGTAGTCAAAACACATCTTACTCATCGGCAAAGGATAACATATAAGATTATTAATGTAAATGGCCACACAGAGTTGAAGTCAAAACACACCTTACTCATCGGCAAAGGATAACATACAAAACTATTAATGTAAATGACCACACAGAGTTGTAGTCAAAACACACCTTACTCATCGGCAAAGGATAACATATAAGATTATTAATGTAAATGACCACACAGAGTTGAAGTCAAAACACACCTTACTCGTCGGCAAAGGATAACATACAAAACTATTAATGTAAATGACCACACAGAGTTGAAGTCAAAACACACCTTACTCGTCGGCAAAGGATAACATATAAGATTATTAATGTAAATGACCACACAGAGTTGAAGTCAAAACACACCTTACTCGTCGGCAAAGGATAACATACAAAACTATTAATGTAAATGACCACACAGAGTTGAAGTCAAAACACACCTTACTCGTCGGCAAAGGATAACATACAAGATTATTAATGTAAATGGCCACACAGAGTTGAAGTCAAAACACACCTTACTCGTCGGCAAAGGATAACATATAAGATTATTAATGTAAATGACCACACAGAGTTGAAGTCAAAACACACCTTACTCGTCGGCAAAGGATAACATACAAAACTATTAATGTAAATGACCACACAGAGTTGAAGTCAAAACACACCTTACTCGTCGGCAAAGGATAACATACAAAACTATTAATGTAAATGACCACACAGAGTTGAAGTCAAAACACACCTTACTCGTCGGCAAAGGATAACATACAAAACTATTAATGTAAATGACCATACAGAGTTGAAGTCAAAACACACCTTACTCATCGGCAAAGGATAACATACAAAACTATTAATGTAAATGACCATACAGAGTTGAAGTCAAAACACACCTTACTCGTCGGCAAAGGATAACATACAAAACTATTAATGTAAATGACCACACAGAGTTGAAGTCAAAACACACCTTACTCGTCGGCAAAGGATAACATACAAAACTATTAATGTAAATGACCACACAGAGTTGAAGTCAAAACACACCTTACTCGTCGGCAAAGGATAACATACAAAACTATTAATGTAAATGACCATACAGAGTTGAAGTCAAAACACACCTTACTCATCGGCAAAGGATAACATACAAAACTATTAATGTAAATGACCATACAGAGTTGAAGTCAAAACACACCTTACTCATCGGCAAAGGATAACATATAAGATTATTAATGTAAATGACCACACAGAGTTGAAGTCAAAACACACCTTACTCGTCGGCAAAGGATAACATACAAAACTATTAATGTAAATGACCACACAGAGTTGAAGTCAAAACACACCTTACTCGTCGGCAAAGGATAACATACAAAACTATTAATGTAAATGACCACACAGAGTTGAAGTCAAAACACACCTTACTCGTCGGCAAAGGATAACATACAAAACTATTAATGTAAATGACCATACAGAGTTGAAGTCAAAACACACCTTACTCATCGGCAAAGGATAACATACAAAACTATTAATGTAAATGACCATACAGAGTTGAAGTCAAAACACACCTTACTCATCGGCAAAGGATAACATACAACATTATTAATTAATGTAAATGAAGTTATAGCATTTCAAAAATTTGAGTTGAGGGAAATCACAAGCTGAGAGGTTTAGTGAATACGGGCCATGTCCATAGCCCAAAGGTTACGGTGAAACTGAGAGGTTCAAAGACAAAACTAGGTACAGCGCATTTTGTGTCCGCTCCATATCTGGTTAAGTGCCATAAATGTTAATGTTCACCATAATGAGACAACGCTTAATGACAAGTATGTACTAGCGGGACTACCATTGTAGCCCTCGGGCATCTAGGTTATATTATTATTAGCATTATATTATAATGACCGTTCACGGGTATGCGTTCATGGGATACGAACAACTAAATCCAATAAAGTAGTTACGTCCAGAACTTATCTGTAACTTTATGTGGAATAATATGATTATAAATGATTTGTAATGTACATCTTGCAGTATGTGGACGGACGTTACAGGAATCTATAGGTATATTTTCCCATTCGCCCACGCCAGAGAAGCCAGAATTGTGCCAATGGAGAATATCGGCGACTCACGGAGAAAAAATAGTGCTGAATATAACGGCACTGGACATTCCTATCACTGGGCATACAGCAGGAGAAGAGGAATGTAATACAGACTATCTCGAAGTCAGAGATGGACACTACGTCATGTCTGAATTAATTGGTACACTTGGTTTTAGTTGGTTTTAACCGTTGAAACAAATCTCAATTTATTTAAATGCTTTGTCTTCTTAAACTGCCAGACATACTTTATTGGAACTGGGTCACAATACCCATTGATTCCTTTTTAGCTTTGTTTTTGTCGCTTTCACAAACAAAATGTAAGTTCTATTATTTGAATAGATTCTAGATTTGTATAAACATTTCATATTTTCTGTTACAGCCTTTTTAATATTTTTATTTATATGCTCCTTTATTTAATAACTTTAGTCCTGAAGCTGTGTTTTAAGTTCCTCTGACCACTTACTAATGCTATTTCTTGCTCTGGTGCCATCTTGCATATGCTATTTACTTCAAACGTGCCAGTTATACAATTATTTTAACTGTATTGCCAATTAAGCTCAAAATTATATCTTGTATGTGAATCGTTCTCGAGCCAAAATTCTGTGAAGACCTATACTGAGTGTTAATTTTGAGAAGTCATTTGGTCGAGCATTAGAACAATGTGGGAATCATGTGGTTGCCATGTTTTATATATACCAACGTCGGATACCCACGCGTAATCCATTTCGATACTCTCCATTTATCACCCGTGGAATATTACACTAGCTTTGCAACCGTTTCTACCGAGCCACAATGCAACCATATGATTGGTTCCTTCACAATTTTATAAGGGAACGTTATCCAATCGCAACGCTAGTTTCATGCAAACACCGTATTGATAAGACGTTGTTAACGTTAGATGTATTTTGTTCTGTTCTGTTCAAGTAAAACGACACAGAGCTAGTGTAATTTCCCACGGGTGGTGAATGACAGGTATCAGAATTGACACCAATGGGTATCCGACGATGTTTATATTACATACATTGTACAAAAGTATAAATATCCATTTGTCTGAACCGTTACCGAGTGAGCAACTAAGTCTATCAATTGAACTACCTACCGTCCATGTTTGAATTTATCTCTTTAAAATGGTTTATGATTCTACATTTAATTAGGTTTCACAAAGCTAATGCACATATTCCATTCCAGGTCGATTCTGTGGCGATAAACTACCCAGTACCCTGATTTCTTCCGACAGTAGTATGTGGGTCGAGTTTAGAACATTGGGTAACGGCAAAGGTTTCGAAGCTAAATATGAAGGTAAATTAACAACAATTTTAAAAATATATACTAGAGAAAACGACCTGTAAAGGGTAATGAAAATACAACAGTGGTTGGTGGCTTTTCATGCATTGTAGTAAACGCAACAAGGTAACCTAAAGGTGTGTGTATCAGCCACGTGGTCGATAAAAAGGGAGAATCTTTGAAGACGAAGTTTTGCAAGCGTAACGTTTCAACGTTTAGAAGCTGTAGGTGCCCCTGTATCTGTATTGTGTACAACTACCACAAACAGATTCGGTAGAAATCGATCGGTGCAATATAACAATCGTCCAACACTGATACCCAGTATGGTACCACGCAATCAATCTTGTTCACATATGGGATTTTAAGTCGGACATAACTAAACAAATTACTGATTAGTTATGTTGGATATGCAGGCTACGGTTACATTGGTTACGAATTTTCCAATATGGAAGTTACCGCGTTGTACAACATTTGAAACTGGAAGACGATGACAATTCCTGTAGAGTGACTGAAGATTGGTTTTGACCCAGGCATGAAGACAGTGGCAGTCGTGGAATGATTATTTGACCCAGGCATGAAGACAGTGGCAGTCGTGGAATGATTATTTGACCCAGGCATGAAGACAGTGGCAGTCGTGGAATGATTATTTGAAGAACCATCAACTGAGACTTCACATCATGGCAATGACCATAACTGCTTATAGTGACACTGCTTAGAATGGTCGCGATAATAGATATGATTGGTATTAGAGGGCGTAAAACCACAGAAGACCTTTGAAAACAGTGCAGAAAAAGTCCAGATTGCTCGTAACGAGCCCGGCTTCTTTTTCACCAACATTTTACTTAAATATTTAAAAACTATATTTGACGGGTTATTTATCTACATTGTATTATATAATCAATATCAATGAAAAAATGTACAGTTTTACTCGATCCAGTCTAAAATCAAGATCATCTGGCTGCTTTTTTTAGATTTAAGTTTTTAAGTATTTAAGTATATGTTGGTGAAACAACAGACTGAGTATGCACAGTAGTATGTACTCGTGTTAAGTCTTAGACGAGAATACGCTAATTAGTGTTATTTTTCTTTATACCATATGGTTGGAATTTGAAATTATAGTTTGTTTCAGCAATAGATAACTATTTAAGAAAGCCGATACAGGGAATGTATTTCATTTATATGTTCAAAAGCATTTGTAAGGTTAACGTGGCGAAATGTCATGTGATATGTATTTTGTGTCTTAAACAGCAATCTGTGGCGGTGAAATAAACAAGGAGAGAGGTCAGTTGACTAGTCCTAACTACCCGGACGACTACAAGCCAAACAAAGAATGTGTGTGGAAAATAACAGTTCCTGAAGAATACTCAGTCGCTGTGAAGTTTCAGTCATTTGAGGTAAACTGTTATTTAGAATTGTCAACACTGCCGAGTTTAATAATATATAACACTATGCAAAAAATGTGTTTCACCTGTTCGTTTTTGTTAGCGTTGATGTCCTAATTACATTTGCAGTTGGATTATCTCTGATAAACACAGATCTAAATAGGAGCATTAGATGAACCAATAACCAAACTAAATACTTAACCACTTGACAGATTATGCAACAAAATGGCACACTTGTGCACCGTAACCAGAGGATGTATCTCGCGTAAGACCCGTGTGTTCATTAGAAACTTGTAGCCCCGCACAAGTTGTTTATAAATATAAAAGGAACGAAAATGTTGATATGTAATTCCCAGTTTGATTTATGTAAACTAAAACAATTATCATAAATTAATGCTGGTTACTAAAGTATTAAATCAGTATTGTTACATAACGTCCTAACCATACTAGTTATTATTGCATATCGGGTTTACGCTCATTTCAACAGTATTTGTTTCATTTCATGACCGTAATCAATTGGTCAAGTATATTGTCTATGGTACCTATAAATATGGAACATATCTGGGTTTTACAGTTTGGTGTGTATACGATTTTTTTCTGTTAACATTTAACTTTTGAATTTTTTTCTAAATAATTTCTTTAACCCTTTACTCCATAAATACATATTTTCCCGCACCAATTACAAAAGGCCTTTGAAAACAGTGCAGGAAGAGTTCGAGCAATCTGAACACTTCCTGCACTGTTTTCCACTCTGTCAGTTAATATGAACATAATTCACCCATTGCTGATACATGGTGAATTAATGCTTTCAATATAAGAGATGTCCAAATGCGTCTATAGGAAGTAAAGGGTTAAATCATTTAACATTGAATGACCAACACATTATTGAAGTCAGAACGAATCTTTGCACACTATCAAAAGATAACATACAATTTAACCAATTAATTGAATTCACAGTACATTGCATTACAAAATATTGTGTTAAGGAATATATGAAGTGAAACCTGTGCCTGGCGCTTTGGCCTATACTATCTTGAACGTGATAATGCTCTGTGTGCTCGTAACCACGGTTAAGTACATTTTGATTATGCATAACCTTTAAGATTGAGAACCACGACAACTGTGTGTACGATTACCTGGAAATACGGGACGGGGATGAAGAAACATCCAAACTTATTGGAAACTATTGTGGCTACAAGATTCCGGATGATATCAAGTCAACTTCGAATAAACTTTATGTTAAATTTGTCTCGGATGGATCTGTACAAAAGGCGGGATTCTCTGCAAGTTTTGTAAAAGGTACTTTTTGGCTTTTGAGGTTGCGAATATCCTGTTAAACCACATTTTCAGTGTTGGGATTTCATTTGTATTATCCTATGGTCAATCTGTATGTTATATCTTCAAGATGACTGTGTACTTCAGAAAATGACAGTTGGTTTAAAACAGATGAACTGATTTTAGTATTATTTTGCTTCGATACACCGTGAGATGTTTGCATTCAAATGTATATTTACCTGGCCGCCATATTTACTAAAAAATAAACTGCAATCGATATTTCAAGCAAAATCTCTAATTAAACTCCTCATTATATGTTGATCAAATTCTTTACATGTTTTTTTAATCAACTCGCATTACGTTTGTGTTTTTCTTCTCTCAGAATATTCAATATGACCGTTACAGGACATCATTGCATAAATATTGACAACCATTTTATACCAGCATATGTTTGGACAAAATACCAGCATTCCATTTACGGGAGGTGGGGAGTAACTTGATAAGCTAAGCTTTCGATCTAATCAATTTCCATTTTGTTTTAAATTTTATTAAATGAAATATGTTTAAAGTATATGCAAGGGTAATCCTCTTACGACAAGGAAGTGGATTAATAAGTCTAGTGAACTATCTAGGCAAGCAAAAAACACTGTCTATTTCCCGGATTATTTGCGGATGCCTATAATATATTCATATGTGTTTGAAGTTCACCAAATTTTCTTTTTTTCTTTGTCTGTAGAATATGACGAATGTGCAACAGACACCCATGGCTGTGATCACGTGTGCGTAAACACCCTGGGAAGCTTTAAATGTGAATGTGAAATAGGCTTCGAATTGCATTCTGACGGCAAGAAGTGTGAAGGTATGTTTTCCATTTTAATAACATTGTATTTCATAGTATTATCTCTATATTTACTTGTATAAACTGACAAACATGTGTTCACGATAACAGTTTTAAACTATTCAATTAAAGACTTACCAAATGTTAGTACTAACCTGCCCCGTTAACACCAGTAATGAATAAAAATCACTAATTTAGTAAACGATAATCATAAAAGAAAAGTTTGAAATGGTTTATTTAATTCTGAATCGATTCTGTTATGATAAAAACGTCTCTACATTGTATGAGATGGCAATCAGGTTTGCTCAACTGGTCAAATGGCAAAAGGGCATGGCATATTATCTGTCTTCCACCGTCTTTCGTCTGTTGTCTGTCATTGTCCAATATCAGTACTTTCTCTGAAACCAAAGGCTAATTCAACTCTTAACTTAAATTCTTTGCTTTGTGTTCATTTAGATATAGTGGCGGTCATTTTGAATTAGCTATACATAGAAATAGAAATGAACTGACCTCATGAACACCTCTTAAACTGTTCAGACAAATATTGGCATTAACAGACAATATGTATAATGTCGGCATTAACAGACAATAGGTATAATATTGGCATTAACAGACAATAGTATAATATTGGCATTAACAGACAATAGGTATAATATTGGTATTAACAGACAATAGGTATAATATTAGCATTAACAGACAATAGGTATAATGTTGGCATTAACAGACAATAGTATAATATTGGCATTAACAGACAATAGGTATAATATTGGCATAGCGTAAATATACTTTCTTATTCAAGTCAAAATTTCATGGAAATTGATTTAATATTCGTTGAGAAAATACATAAAATATCATGTGGCGGGTTAACTGTTTAGTTCAGTATAATTTGGGAAAGTTTATTATGCAAGGATTAAATTCATGGTCAGATTAAAAGCATTTCATATGCAAAATCAATACTTTTAGTCTAGTAAAGTGTATTTAATTTCTATTTTGTAATTCAAAGACATATCACCATTATATAAAGAGCGTGTTGGACCTAATTACATTGTTTCATAGAAATAGTTTGGAATCAAGTGACTTTCATTGACGTTCGTTCTGCAAATCAGATTTGACCTATTTACGTGTAATGCGATTTTGATTTTAATATCAATATTTCTATAGATGCATGCGGCGGTTACATTGATCAGGCAAACGGTACTCTCCAGAGCCCGTCGTTTCCCGAGCTGTACCCACCCAACAAGAACTGTGTGTGGCAGATAGCAGCGCCAGAACAATACCGAATCACACTCAACTTCACACACTTTGACCTCGAGGGAAATAATGTATGTTCAAATTATCACTCTTTGTTTTAGACACGTATTACTATGTTAAGTTTCGTTTAAACTTATTTATTTAACTTCGATTGTGGAACAAGTTGTTACAACTTGTACAAATCTCGTTCAAAGTCTTCCTGGGTAGAACAAGTACTAAGCATATCAGGAAAAATGCTCAATAGCACTGTATATAGCACTATATATAGCCGTAGCGAAGAATCGAACCCACGACCATCCGACCAAGGGGGCGATGCTCTAGTACTGGGCCACGCGCTGCACGATGTTTGAATACTGCTGAAACAGTACTTATGCCTATGTTTGAGCATAATGTTTTTGTTTCATTTTGTAATCACAGTGAATGAAGGAAACATATAAAATGGAAATAAAATTCACCAGTTTACTACGGTCCTTTTCAATTGTAAAAAAAACTCATATTTCAAAAATCGTTTGAATACTTTTTGAATTAAAAAAACAACCACAAGGTTTTGGTAGGCAAATTTCAATGCAAAATTGCAATGAGTATAAAAAAATATTACAAGTTATTTAGATATTTGCTTTTGTGGCTAGACTAAATTTAAATAGATTTTGCTCTTTAAAATCATTTGGTTTTAAATATGTTTTTTCATAGTTTTCAAAACAAAATGCCACTAAAATTGTATTTATAAAAGAAGGAAAAAAAAGTGTTCCCAAATCAATAGGCGGTTGATAAAAGCCTCCAATTAGGCTATTTACAACGTTATATCGACATATCATGACTTCTTATCGTTCTCTCGTGACATTGCAACATCAACAGATCTATTTATTTTCTACATGTCAGAAATCCCGTCTGGCCTGTTAAAAAATTGCATATAAGATATTGTAATGACACTCGTAAACCATATTAAAGGTTATATTTGCACTGCTTTGTATATAAACTAAACATTCTGGTATGATGAACTCCTATTATATGTATGATGTAGTGATGGCACAATTACAGCAGACTTAAAGTTATAGCTGTATGTTTCGATATATCAACGGAGCCGTCTAGCCTGCTGAACTGCGACGTATCAGATATAGTAATGCGCGACTTTGACAGGATTAAGGTTGTAGCTGTAGCTGCACTTTCATGTATACATGCATCAAGAACATCGTCTTGCCTGCTTTACTGATACGTTAGACATATATTAATGATATAAATATGATATGATAAAATTTACAGCTGTTATGTTCTATATACCAACACAATTGTTTGAACTGCGACCTATCGAATAAAGTAATGGCACGACTGACAGCATTACTGTTATAACTGTACTTTTTATATGTACTTATCAATAAAATCGTCTGGCCTGCTGAATTGCAACGTATCGGATATAGTAATGACACGACTCTAACAGAGCAAATGTTAAAGATGTCCCATTTATATACGAATGTCTGGCCTGCTGAACTGCGACGTATCGGATATAGTAATGACACGACTCTAACACAGCAAATGTTAAAGATGTCCCATTTATATACGAATGTCTGGCCTGCTGAATTGCGACGCATCGGATATAGTAATGACACGACTCTAACAGAGCAAATGTTTAAGATGTCCCATTTATATACGAATGTCTGGCCTGCTGAATTGCGACGCATCGGATATAGTAATGACACGACTCTAACACAGCAAATGTTAAAGATGTCCCATTTATATACGAATGTCTGGCATGCTGAATTGCGACGTATCGGATATAGTAATGACACGACTCTAACAGAGCAAATGTTTAAGATGTCCCATTGATATACGAATGTCTGGCCTGCTGAATTGTGACGTATCGGATATAGTAATGACACGACTCTAACACAGCAAATGTTAAAGATGTCCCATTTATATACGAATGTCTGGCCTGCTGAATTGCGACGCATCGGATATAGTAATGACACGACTCTAACAGAGCAAATGTTTAAGATGTCCCATTTATATACGAATGTCTGGCCTGCTGAATTGCGACGTATCGGATATAGTAATGACACGACTCTAACAGAGCAAATGTTAAAGATGTCCCATTTATATACGAATGTCTGGCCTGCTGAATTGCGACGTATCGGATATAGTAATGACACGACTCTAACAGAGCAAATGTTAAAGATGTCCCATTTATATACGAATGTCTTGCCTGCTGAACTGCGACGTATCGAATATAGTAATGACACGACTCTAACAGAGCATATGTTAAAGATGTCCCATTTATATACGATGTCTTGCCTGCTGAACTGCGACGTATCGAATATAGTAATGACACAACTCTAACAAAGCAAATGTTAAAGATGTCCCATTTATATACGAATGTCTGGCCTGCTTAACTGCGACGTATCGGATATAGTAATGACACGACTCTAACAGAGCAAATGTTAAATATGTCTCATTTATATACAAACAGAGCAAATGTTAAAGATGTCCCATTTATATACGAATATCTTGCCTGTTGAACTGTGACGTATCGGATATAGTAACGACACGACTCTTACATAATTAATGTTATAGCTGCACTTTTCTATATACATGTATCAACAAAACCGTCTGGGATGTTGAACTGCTGCGTGAAAGATATAGGAATGGCACAAATATAACTGGATAAAGGTGAAATCTGCACTTTTCTATACATTAACAAAACTGTACATGATCTGTTGAACTGGTGCGCTTGAGATATAGAACAACACATTTATAATCGAATAAAGTTCTTCATAACAACAAAACTATCTGGTATATTGAAGATAAAGTTAGATGAAAACATAGTAAGATAAAGTAAAACACATTTCCACCAGAATAATATTATTGCTCTTATTTATAATTTATTATATGACGTATTCAATAGCTGGGAGTGGTTTATAGGAATGACGCAACTGCACAAAGCTTATGGCTGCCTAGTTTATTTTCCATCGGCAATTACGGCATCAACATTTCATCGTTAAAATTTTACATCGGGTGTCGTTTTTCAAAAAAATATTTCAATTTATAGTCAATTAATTTATTCTATAGTTATTCAATAGGTAGTTTTTATTAAAATAATGCTGACTTTATGGTTGACCTTGACCTTCATATCTATTGATAATTAACCTAGGCTTACACAACGTTTGGTTGTTGCGTTTTGCTCTGTTTTTCAGAAAGTTTTCGGCTAAGAGCACCCAACTCAAGAGTTGTCAAATTGATAATACAACTAAAACATGTTACCTTGATAAGTTCTGTGGATAGTTACCTTTGTCGTTAACTTTATTTCATTTAGCTGGTTCTTAGAACATTATTTGTTCTAGAGTCACCAAATTTGGTCTTTAGTTTAGCGTAATTATTAAATGGGTTAGAAAACAGTCATGCAATATTTGTTTGCGTTACAATGAAATCCGTGGATAAATCTTCAAAGTGTTACATTTTTGCATGTAGACGTGTATCTTTGAAACATTTTGGCATAAATTCACCTCAAATAGCTCTTTACTCTTATAAAGATTAGTACTATTCAAAACAATGCAGCTTTTGTTTTGGATGACCTTGGTTTTCATGGATAAGCAATATGTTAAGTTTTTGTTGGTTTTAGCTCCAGTTTATACGATACTCTTGGCCCAGTGTCACTTAACTTGTCCATAGTTGTGTAATGGATGGTTCCGCTAAAACATGCAGCATTTTAAGCAATGACGGTGACCTTTACCGATAATAAACGGGTACATCGCAATAACGGGCGTGTGATGCATGTAGGGGCCAAAAAAAAACAACTAAACGGGACGAAAGTGTTTTATAAGGAACTAATGCGCCTGAAGTTAATAAATGAGGAACCGCGAGAATCCTAATGAAAAATTGTTATCCCTTGTATACCTAATTCCGCGATATACCTTTTACCCCAAATGCCCATATAATAATTATCTGGGAAGACATGCGCAAAGCTCCAACTTCCGTTAGCGACGGCATTTGTTTGCATTTTCAATCGGCAACTGTTTTTTACTCAGCAACCTTAAGTAACCTTATTACTGTTAAGTATTAATGCCATTCTTTACATGGTTGAAACATTTTTAGACTCGCGGTATTAGGTATGACCAATATATATCGTGTACCATATCGCTTGGTTAAAATCACTATACATAATATAAATCACATCAACATATATTTTACTCATGATTTCTCATGAATTTGATATTATAACAATTAACCACTAATTAACAAAACTAGACCATTTTGCTCAACAGATATCGATATTTCCCCCCCCCCCTTCTCTCTCTCTCTCTCTCTCTCTCTCTCTCTCTCTCTCTCTGTCTCTCTCTCTCTCTCTCTCTCTCTCTCTGTCTCTCTCACTCTTGTGTGTCTGATTTTAAAAAGTGTAGGCTCTGATTGAAGTCTTTCATCACAAAACAGGGTCAAGGCGGTTCCAATTACCTTTCTGTTTCTGACGTCTACCTGGTAGCAGGGTTTTAATGGCCCCTGAACCATAAGTTACATTTTTTTGTATTCTTAAAAAAACAATTTCTAACCTTTGTACTGAGCTGCACAGCCGTCTTTTCATTCATATGAAGTCTTTTATTTCACACATGCGACCGCTTGATATAGAATGGTACTTAACTAGTGTATATATCTATATACACGCTATAGGTGTATATATCTATATGCACTATATACTATATAGTAATATGATATATACTATCGCGGATGTGTTTATGAGTATATGCTTCTCTAGTCGCAGAGCTTTTATTTTGTTGTCAATTCAAATAAACATACGTATTTTTCAGAACAGTAATATATAACAACATGGTGTCAGAAGTTAAAATCTAAATGCTTCTTATATTAAATGAATTACGATGTTCCAAAAAGGATTTTGTTTTAATTAAATAAAGTATGTGCATTTAAAATAATGACACATTTTCAAACGACACCATCAGAAAATTTTAATTTTTAGAACTGGAAGACTTTGACAAATGGATTGAAAGTGGCACTGGGGCTGATTGAGAAGGAAGAGGTACAGCAAGTTACTACTTTCTCGTATATTGCTGCGTTTTTAATACATTATTATACGTCAAGCGTCTATACACGTATGATTTCATTCGGAACACCTCGCTTAACTCTCCGAATCAAACAGGCACAATAAGTGCGATCAGTGCCCTATAGCTAGGAGTTCCGAATGGTATGGTTTTGATCAGTAACATATGAAAGATTTGTTTTATTTTTAATCTTTTGTTTAGTGATTGATTGATTGTTTGATTTATTTATTTTTCATCAATTGATTAATTGATTGCTTACGTTATGTAGATTTCTATTTACATTTATTTATTTGCTATTTTTATTTAGATTTTTTTATTAGTTATTTAATTTATTTATCTATTTATTTATTCATTCATTTGTTTATTTGTTTTATATTATTATTTGAATAGTCAAATCCTATCAGACTGCTTTGTAACATTTTCTGAATTCTGGAAATTTATTTAAAACTACTATAAATATGCCTTTTAGCAAAATTGCGAGTATGATTCGGCACGGATCACTAGTGGCACGAGTCCTGATGCTGTGGTGAACGGTGTTTATTGTGGATCAACTCTACCCATGCCGATTACCTCGGAAGGAAACACTCTTACCATAGAATTTAACTCGGACAACTCTGTACAGAAATCTGGATTTAACGCCAAATTTTTCACAGGTACAGTACTTTTGTTGTGAAGTGAAATCAGAATGTCTATTAAATTTTCATTAACAATTAATCATTTTAACATTTGTAATTAAACTTTATAACAATACTGTAGATATTAAGAAACTAGCAAGTTTAGACACATGTTTCTGTGGTGTTATTGTACAAAAACAAATATTACATATTGGATTGAGGTTTCAACTGGATAAGACAAAATCATTGACAATAATTTATTCAATTTCAAAGATGATATTTTCACAAAATCGTATTTTTCACAATGACAGTATTTTAATTACCAGAAGAGCAGTATATCACACATTATTGTTTGATATTTTGAACTATATTTCACGTTGATACATTTAAGAATGTTAATGGAATAAAATCCATTTATTTTACCACATACCAGCTAATATCAGCGATTAAACATTTGCAAAGGAACGTATTGAAAACAACAATTTCAAGTCAATAATTCCCATCAAATTCTATACTCTTCCTGCAAAAATAATAAAAATTGCAAAAGCCTTTATGGTATTTTACATAAAAAAAAAGCATACACCAATTTCAAGAATAACATGGAAGTGTTTTAAACATTGAAGAAGAAACTTGGTCAAATAGGTACGCCTCATATTTCAGAAATGCAATGAGCACAGCAATAAATGTTGTAACAAAACTAAAAATGGGTTGCCATTCACTGAATACTTTTTTATTTTCAACATTGAAAAACAAACGAAAACATATCTGATTATATAAACCGTTTTGCCCAGTCAGACCAGATACAAAACTTACAATAATTGATGGCAGTTGATCTGTATGCTTAAATGCGGGTATTTTAAGTTTTAAATAAATGCTTGCATGGTTTTCGCATCGATTGAAACAAATCTTCAGATTAAAAAAAAATCTAATAACTCTCATAAATATACCAAAGCGTCTAATGAATGGCATAATTTGATATCAGTTTACTGAAATTGGACGTAAACTGCAAAATGGAATCATCAAAATGTAATTTAATTGGCGAAATAAATTCTCCAAATCGCTATTATTTGTTTACCATGGTGAAATAGATTATTTTATATTATAATATTATAGGCCGGCTTATTGTTTTCTGATATGACAAGTTACACCTTTATCATAAAACCTTACCTTATCTATCGCATGCAGGGGACAACACGGGCAGTTTTTAGGCATAGTACCACCATTGGAAAGGGGAAGTGCTTCCGTGGGGTAGTCGCATAATGGCGATTTTAAATAATCCTTGTTTCTTTTTCTTTAAAAATGCATTTTCCTTATTTTAGTGCTCATATTTTTATTGATGTATTTTGAACCTTTTGAAAGCATTGGTCATGTTTAAATTGTGAATTTTAAAAAAACAATTGATGCTTGGAAATTGGGGTATGAATACATGATTTCGGAAGTCTACTTTCACTTTGTCCAACAGCGTACACACTGAGGCAGAAATAAAATCTCTTATATGACACATGGCCCCTACTTTTCTTATCATATTTTGGTAGTGCAGAGGTTGACAAACAGTAAAATATAAGTTTTCACTTCTTTCATTGGGTCTCTCTGACGAAATGACAAGCCTTTAAAACTTTTATTATTTAACTATAGAATAAAGAACAATGGTGGGATTACACCTTTAGCTTCCCGCAATTTCATCTGTTTTACTTTATATGTTTTCAAACGAAATTCGCTGTTGTCTGAATTATATTGATATTGAAGAGTATTAATGGGTTTGTCTATGTTTATTATTTTGTATTCAGTGTAAGGTATTTTAGGGATGATCGTTCCCGACCCTTTTCCCACCATGTGATGATGAACATAATCGGGTCATTAAAAAAAGAAAAAAGAGAAGGAAAAAATATGGTTATGGCCTAAATCGAGGGAAATGTTCACATGGTTGTTGATTTAAAGATTTAAAAAAAAATGTTTTGCAAGTACATAAAAATGGCCCTAAATGATAACTTACCTATTTTTATGTTACCAACATAATATGTTCCAAATCAATTACATGATTTCTTCCATAAAGCCTGTATCTTACATCATGCCCAACCTGGGTTTCGTCAAAGCAATACTATCTAACTGCACTGACATATCTAATTGATAATTTGTTTAAGGAGATAACTTCAAGTTAACCTATCTGCATTCGAAATGCTATACAATAGTTTCTGTCGTATCTCATTAAGAAACCAAGTGATAAAAGTAGTTGAATACAAATCAAAACAACTTAATATTATCATATCTTGACTTCCTCAAGGTCTATTATTGAACCTTTTTTATTGGTTTTAATTTATATTAATTTAATTTAGCTCCATTGCGAAGACAGTTCAGAGCTTATATGAATTGCTCTCGATTATGTTTTCTAGTTAGAAACGGTACCGAGTGTTGTTTAGTGAGAGGCAGAGCTGGGCATCGAACCGGCAAACTCTGGCATGAGCGGGTCAACACTAAATCCACAGCAATACCGCCCGCGTATTACTTATGTATGTAAATGACATACAAATGGTAGCCACAAGTGGCGGATGTAGAGTTTGCATGTGGCTGGATTTGATAAAATAGGGACTGATTGATTGATTGATTGAATATTTAGCGTCATTTTTGTGCCATCGAGGCTAACAGACAATCAGTTAACCTAAACACTGTTTCCTGGGATTAACCAGTACTCGAGCACACCCCATCTCCGCAAGTAACTAATAACTTTCCCACTTGAATCAGTGTGAGAGACGAATGATGATGAGACACAATGTTGGTATATCAATCATCACGGAGAACTGTTGCCGGGCAGGGGATACGAACTCTCGACCGCTGGATTGATAGTCAGACGCGTAACCGACTGAGCTAATCGGGCCCCGGCAAATAGGGACTGAGGCAAAATTACAATTGCAAATAGTTATAAAGGGTTTGTTTAAACAGCATGGCATTAAATAATTTCCATGTTTGCTGGAATCAAGTATGAGAGTTGCTCCATGTGAATCACAGTACACGGATGGTTTTTTTCATCGTGTATGTACAAGTAAACCAGTAAGTTATCATTAAATGCACACATAATACAATAACATCTGGATAATGTTTTAACAGTTCAGCTGTAGTGGTAGAGCATCCGCCTTGCATGCGGAATGTCGTGGTTACATAACCAAAGCATTGAATTTTTTTTTCTAAAAGCTACATCGCTCAGCATTAAGAGAATAATTCTAGGTTTGGTCGGCCCGTTGTCAGTATAATGTGGCTGAGTTGGAGTTTCATACCATGTGCTTGCGGCATGATACTTCAGTGGTGGCAGAGCTCAGAATACTATCTCAAGTAGAAAACATCGCAATAAGATTTAGAAACTGATGAATGTGACGTTAAACGCCACACAGCACATATAGCAAACAACTTGAATAGGTCCTTGATTAACTTAATTATAAGATGTTGTAACCCCGTGAGGTGAGTTTTCTCATAAAGTGACACATTATAAATTTGCTTCAATTTAATGTTATAGGGACATCGGAATGAGAAAAGACACATTTAAATGAATAAGAACTGACAGATGAGAAATACATCGAAAACAATATAATATCCTTAAGACATACACTTATATACTTATATATTGCAGATAAAGATGAATGCGCCGTTAATAACGGAGGTTGTCAACATATATGTAAAAATACGGTTGGAAGTTATGAATGCGCTTGCCACAACGGATTCACTCTTCACGAAAACAAGCATGACTGCAAGGAAGGTAATCCACATTTAATATCATCTCACATTTGAACCTATGTCCGTGTCCTTCTTTGGCTTGTATTTGTATCATTTCTCCTCAGAAACCAAGGTATTGATTTTCACTGAAGGTATGAAAGAAATCATTGTTATACGAATCAAGTCAATAGAGGATAAAATGGTGAATCTTCTCAAGAACCAACCGTTCACACTGGGTGTAAATAATCAAGCATGACGAGTTCAGAGACTGTTTTTTATTTTGCATTTTTAAATAATGGGTCTATTTGTAGCACTATCCTAGGCTATGAATCTTTTTACGATCAGTGTGGCCCCATTTTCTACTGACAAGTTATTGCAACTTGGACAAATCACGGGCTATTGGTATCAAATAAGTTATTTAAGAACTTTTTGGAAGGAAAATGGAAATATTATGATTTCGAACAATTTATTAATAAGTGGATTTCATCATTTTTATACAAAACAAAAATTAAACATCTACAGCTTTGAAACTTCCATAAACCACGTGATAAAACATATTTAATTTATTTAACGGTAAATATCCTTCTCACTATAATGTAACTTTGCCAACATAAATACTTTAAATATTTTGCTTTTAATCTTGTTCTCTTTAAACGTCCTGTTTCAAGTTCCACGAGTTTAAACTTAGTCTACAGTAACCTTTTTATGTTATTCCTATAACGTGAATGTGTCTTTCATTTTAACTGATAGTTATAAATAAACAAAAAACTAAACCTACTATTATTCATATAAGATTACATATATTTGTGTTTTATTCTTTTTTTCAGGAGGGTGCCAACATGAAATAGATGAACCTCTGGTGAGATTAGTAGCCCTAATTGGCCGGACTTTTATCCTAGCAGAAAGGACTGTATATGGCACCTTTCAACGGTCAATGGTCACAGAATCAAGATCGTTTTCCAAAATTTTGAATTAGAACAACACAAGAGTGTACCTACGACCATATTGAGATTTTTGACGGTGACAATATCAAAGCTCGCAGTCTTGGACGGTTTTGTGGTGCCAAAATTCCACA